>JBCFYV010002255.1:32459400-32515380 GCA_039000515.1 Timema cristinae
CTAAGACCTAACAATCGAGACTAAGAACAACCATTAAAGTTCTTATTTGGAGTTATAACAAGAAGCCTACCCTTAAAGTAAAAAGAGTATTTATTGTATTATAAAAATATCAAGAATAGCAGGATTCGACATCTTTGTTCGTTTTGAAGTGGTACACAATGAAGTATGAAATAATAACTTATTAGTAGCACAACATTAGTAATATCAATTACAATAGAACTCTGTTAATCTGGGCTAATTGGGAACAAAGCTTGTTCAGATTAGTAGAAATGTTGATTAAGCGGGAGAATACGAAAGGGTCTGCAGGGGGAGAGTATTTTCACAAATACTAAATTACAGTTGAATGAGTCTTATAAAATTTACTGGTGTATAACGCATAATTATATACTGTAGTTTTACATTTACAATATAATATCTTTTTACAGTAATTTAACTTAGCTATTTTTATAAACAGGAAGACACATTGTTTTGACTACAACATGTTAATATTAATAATTCACTATCGCTGTATCTTTTAACTTTGAGTTAGTTAACAAATAAAGCACATTTCATTTAATTTAGTGTGCCCGGTCTCTTCCCCCCCTTATTCTTTATTTCCAAAGAAAATTTTATTGGACTGCTCAGAATTTCAGACTGCTATAGTTCAGTCTAAAAAGGTTAGGCCCCTACTGTATTTTTAAACACTTATTTATGAGAGTATATAAGTCCTTAGACTAGTTGATTTTGAAACTTTAAATAATATATTAACTGGGTCAATAATTTTTACAAAGTTGAAATGTAGCTTAGTGACTTGCCTAAATTGTTTTAAAACATTAGTAGTTTATTCCCGCTAAGCCAATGGTTTTGGGTTCAATTCCCGTGTCTAGATGTCATTTTTCAAAAATGTATACCCCAGTGTGTTATAATAAATAAAGGTTAATTAATTTTAACATTACTTACTATAACATAGCATAGACCAATTTAGCCTTACCTTAAACCTGATAATGTTAAGGTTAAGTCAATAAGCAAGAGTTTTATAGTAAAAAGCAGCATGTGAAAACACTGGATTTTTTTCATATATTGGCATTTAATATTTCTTTAAATTAAGAGAAAAAGTGAGCAAATTTCAAGATTTTATTAATTGTAACAAAATGTTATAAAAACTGCAATGATACTGGCCTTAACATGTATTCTACTTAGTTCCCCATAACTTTTTGTAGAGCTTTAAATTTGTTGTTCTATAGAGCATATACTATTGCGAAGTTGATTTAAAATTCTTTTGTGTGTTTTACTTTTTAAATACTATTCTAACTTGGACTAATCCAAATATGCTAAATAAACAACATAAAAAAAATTACAAAAATTATGCATAAGCATCATAACATATAATCCAGAGTATTTCACTAACAATACCAAAAAAAATTAATACTATCACTATACTCACAAGAAAATGGCAAATCCAATGATACTATAGGGCCTACTAGGCTATATTTCTTTGAAATTACTTTATTCTTACAACATTTAGATAATTTAATAAAACTAATAAGCCTATGATCCCTTAAAACATGACAATCTTATATTACAAAAGTCAAATAAATAAATTTATTTTGTGAATATTAATTGAGATTTAATTTTTTTTTACTAACAGAATGGTAGCAATATTAGATCAAGTCAGATGAGTAATTACTGTAATGAAGATTATATTTTAAGCTAGGTTGGAAAGGAACTTTAATATATTCATACATTAAGTTTATTTAGCCTAAAATATATATCATTACAATATTTTAATATCTTAACTTCAGCGGATGAATTCCGGTGGGTGTGTCAGCTTAGATCTTACTATGCTTTCATTATTATTATTATTATTATTATTTATTATATTATTAGCAGCGCATCTTACTACCCATTCGGGTTATACACACTTACGCTAATGTGTAATGGTTGGGTGATGAGATGAAATGGAGGAACTACAGTTTAACGTGGGATCCGAACCACGGTGGAGGCCTGGCTTTCCCCACATTCACAAGATGTCTTGTCAGAGGTGAAGGAAGGGTTTGGTAATCAGATAAATCTGTGCCAGGACCGAGGATTGAACCCGGACCCCAGCACAGAAGTCAGACACCTTACCCCTAAACCACCAGTTCACCCATTACTATGCTTTCAGTTCAGTTATAATGGAGCCTGTATGAGTTTGCTGAATGTAAACTCATTAGTGAATGTGCAAGAGTGTTTTCATTTTTTTGTTTGATAAGAAAAGATTAATTAACCATTAACAAGAATATTCTGAAAATTGAAAAATGACACCTGGACACGAGAATCGAGCCAACGCTCTAACCACTGAGCTATCCAGGAGTCGTCCCGTGCCCAGGGTCATTCTTCACTCATATTTTAAGGCAGTCTATGATGGACGAGCGGAAATCGTCGGCTACAAATGTGTGATTTTATTAAGATCACGAGCTATCAGATAACGCAAGCCACCTTTGACATGGTAGTTGGCTTATTGCTGCCACTTGTACAATTATTGTAACTGTAAGGAATCACATATCATTTATAAGAATCAAATAACCAACGTTATTATATTTGGTTTTTTTTTGTAGCCTACGGATTTAGCCGCATCTAGATATATCCTGAAAATTAAAAAATGACACATGGACACAAGAAATTTGTCTTAAATAGCAAAAGAGAGCAAAGTGTGGTCAGTACAGAAGATTAATGCACAATAATTGGCTCTATAATATACACAAAGGTTCAGTTATGGAATTTTAAGATTTTTAAGTGATATTTATACCTGCTGCATAATTTAGGTGAGCTTGGTTTTGTATTGTTCATTTTAACAAAGTTTTTTTGATAACGATGAATTTATTATCAGATTCCTTGCATTTTTGTGAGGGTAATGCTAGTATCAATTATTATGCGATTTTCGTGTCTTTCAGAGGAAAAAAAAAATGCCTTAAAGATACGGTTCTAAGTTTCAGCTCCAAATTACAGCCATTCTAATTCAGTTTAGGAATCTCAAAACCTAGTGTTCTTGAGTTTTAAGTTATTTTCTTTCTTTATTCAAAACTGAAATAAATGTCAATTTACTTATACAGGCTGTTCAGGCTAACAGCCAAGTCTTGTACCAAACAAGTGAAGATTACTAAAGAAGAAACTTCAATTAATGGGTTGCAAAGAATGCACTGTGAGAGGATAGATTCTTATTCATATCTAAACTAAAGTCTGAGTAGGTTCGACTTCATCTACAAGTAGGATCTATGGATGAATATGAAGTCTTCTGCATCAAGAACATCTTCGTTACACAGGTTATTTGGAGATATACCTGCAGGATGGGACTACTCCAAAAGTAAGATGAGCCAAATAATTTGATTAATACCTCTTTTTGTTACACTTTCATGTCCTTAAACCATTTACTTGGAGTTAACTGTTGGGCCTACCTACCATATTTAAAAGTTTGTCCACATTTAAGGTGAAAAGTTTTTCTAACTGATAGAATTAAAATAACATGACACTAAAATCATTGGCAAGGTAATTACAATTGATTAGTGAACAAATTGACATATGAAGGATTATCTTTTTTTTTTATGTGATTACATTAAAAGCTCCTTGAAAATAAATTCTTCTTCGAATATGTTAGCTAGCTATCTTCTTTTCAATGAAATAGTTCTCCTTGGTGAGTCCCTAGCATTGTGCGCTGATGATTTCTTGCTAGTTCTCCTCCTTCGATCAGAACGGGCCCTCTTATGATATCTGGGTCTGTCACGGTGACGAGGACTCTCGCTCCTTTTCCTGGGCCTGCTTTTTTCAGATCCCCCACCACACTTATCAGGTTCAGGTGCAGAACGAGCTTTAGCAGTAGAATTTAAGGCCTTTAGTCGAAGCTCATCGTACCGACGACGGAGCAGTTCCACCTGCCTTGCCAGTTGTTCTGGTCTGGCTTGGCTCGAACGTAAAGACCTTGGATACGGCAACAAATGTCCTTCAACTCATCCTCGGTGGCACCAAAGATTGTGTACCATGCTGGCTTCTTTGGTAAGCAGATACTCAAGTTGCGAGAGGTAAGATATATGCATGCACATGCAATTGTTTCAGGATGGTAACGTACAAAAACATCTGTGCGTAACGAGTCATTCATATAGTTCCAGGCGTTCTGCATAAGTGTTTGATGGTTTAATAGCCCCAAAACTTGTAGGTACATCACAATTATCTTGTGAGGATGCTTAACATGCACACAGAACCCCAACTCTTTAAGGACCTGACGCTCTGCTTTGATCACCTGCGATTTTAGAGACAAGTAACTCTGATCAAGGATGATCGCTTGAATTATCTTCTGAGCTTTCACTTCTTTAATATGATGAAAAACATTAATCACATCTCTTAATCTTCGAGGAGATTCCTCGATTTTAGAAGCCAAATACATGCAACCCATAGCTGTTATCTCCATAGAATGGCGTACAAACGATTTGGAGTAGAAGAAACGTTGAAACATGATTTGACCAGTGGCCATTGCAACCTGTGGTAGTTTAAGAAGAATTCCTGCTGTTTGGATTAGTTCACATCCTAAAATCCTTAAATCGGTTTCTGTTTCCTGGTCCAGGCCATCCACTTGCGATGGAGAAGATAAAATTCTCTCTTTCGGGAGAAGACAGTTTTCTAAAGTTAAAACTGTTTTACCGTAAGTCTTTACTTTGTTAGTTGTAACTTCAGAACTAACCTCTTTTTCTTTATCCATTTCTTTAAGTAATTAAAGTGACTAAAATCAAAACTTGTTACACCAATGGTGTACGCTTTATAAGTTCAAGTAAATTATGAACCCACGCCTATTACCGATATAAGTGAAAAAGTCTTTGAAATAAAAATAAATATTTCCAGGAATTATATTGTCACTCGCCACAAGAACATTCATAAGGTTACATACCTTGTAAGCAGAGCGGAACGGAAATTTCCAAACATTTTGTATAGGTTATGAAACATCTTTCTTTCTGCCGCCATTCGTTAATATTTTTAAATATCTCAACAATTTGATAAGGCTTTACTTTACACACGCTCATAGATCAGAATACCACATTAACAACAAATTCGTTTACAACCGCAGATCATGATGAGGGGACAGTGTACAAACATAGTTCGAATAGTGACCACTTCACTTCACTACTAATTCATTTTTAATACAAGAGCGTCCCAATCCATCAACATCTGGTCTGAAAAAAAAAAAAAAGATACAGAATTAGACACATTAATATGGCAGGACATTTTATTGAGACTACTGTGGAATAGGCCTACTGGGAGCACCACATCACTCTATAGTGAGTATGTTAGTGAAAATTACTTTCCTCTTAACCATAATGTTTATAGATCTGCTATGATAGACTATATGATGGAAGCTACTGTCTCAAGGGGTGGTGGTGGTGTACTCACTTCTATTATTGACTCTATTAATTTTCTGGTGTGATCTTGAAAATAATATGGAAAGTGTCTGGCTAGAAATCCCAACCTTGATATATATAAAAAAAAGAGAGCTTATATATTGATCCTCAAACAACAGTCCAAAATATATGTTTTAATTAGTATATATTTCTCGAATAATACTCTTAGGTGGTCTAAAATGTATTGGAAATATTATCATGCCCAATATATGTCCCATTTGTATGTAAAACTAGATAGCTGTTGCCCGCGGCTTTGCTCGCGTGGAAGTTGATTATATACAAATACGAAAATATACATATGTATTTACAGATTAATTTAAAATATTACGTTACGTTAATGACCATAACTTGACCTCAGATCAAAAATAATGCAAGTCCGATACAAATTTTCACCCCCTTTTTCATCCCTTATTAAATAAAATTTCCAAAATTCCTGAAACACGTATTTATTTGTTTTACGTCAATAACCGAAATACAAAATTTTGTTTATGTAACTTTCAAAATGACGGACTTTAATACATATTATCATACATATTATCATCCCCTATTTAGACCCCTTTGGGGTGGAATTTTCTAAAATCCTTTCTTAGTGGGTGCCTACATAACAAAATGAATATACAGTCCGATTTCATGCTTGTAGCCTTGATAGTTTGCGCTCGGCAATGATAAATCAGTCAGTCAGTCCGATACAAACTTTCACCCCCTTTTTCATCCCTTATTAAATAAAATTTCCAAAATTCCTGAAACACGTATTTATTTGTTTTACGTCAATAACCGAAATACAAAATTTTGTTTATGTAACTTTCAAAATGACGGACTTTCATACATATTATCATACTATTATATCCCTATTTTGACCCCTTTGGGGTGGAATTTTCTAAAATCCTTCTTAGTGGGTGCCTACATAACAAAATGAATATACAGTCCGAATTTCATGCTTGTAGCCTTGATAGTTTGCGCTCAGCGATGATGAATCAGTCAGTCAGTCAATCAGGACATGTTATTTTATAAGTATAGATTAAAAGCTACTCAGCATCGACTAATATAATAGAATTAGAATCAGTTAACGAGATTGATAATAATGACATTAATCTCCTAGACCTTGTTTTTGCTCATTTCCACCACCTCTTGGTAATTCATAGTTCCTAATCACTAGTAGATATTGACATAGCTCACCTGCCCATACTGATTACACTTGATGTGCCCAGGCTATTGTTATTAAAAGTTATGCTACTCCCACCACCTAAGATATATTGACTATGCACGTGGTGATTACTTAAAATGTTACAATTACCTGACCACTGCTGAGTGGTCTTGTGTTTTATTCAACTACTGATGTTGACTTGGCCACAAATAACTTCACCAATTTAGTACAAAGGAAAATAAAAACGCATATTCTACAAATACTATTCAAAATTCCTCGAAATATTTGTTTCTTCTACGCTTAAATACTATAATAGGGGGAATTTTTTAAAAAGATTAGAAAATAAATAATATGGAGTTAAATTCACGTTTTTCACACTTTCGCAAATTAGTTAAAACAACTTTGACTATATATAAAGCCATTTAGATGAACTCGATTAAAAATTATTTCAAAAGCAAACCCAAAGATTTTTGAAAATTTGTTAAAAATAATCGTGTGAATAAAGTATGCCCATCAAACCTAGGACTGAATGACAAGCTTACCTATAACAGATTCTTTGTTAATTGCAAATGAGTTTGGGACCTACTTTCATTCCGCGTATAATTCAGTTTTACCTGTCTTACCCTGGCCCGTTATTGAAACTAGCGTGTCCCTGTATCCATGCCACATTACAACCTTGGTGTTGCTAAAGCTATGAAAAAATTGAGTTTAGATGTGCCGGGACCAGCTTTATTGTTAAAGGCTGTGCCAACATTTTTTGTCCATTGTTAGCCCATATTTTTAACATTAGCCTGTCAAATAAAACTTTCCCCCTTATATTGAAACAATCTGTCATACCTATTTATAAAATTGAGGCATAAACAAATGGTTGTAATGATAGTTTAGCTCTTAAATACCTTTTTTAAAGTATTCTAGGAAAGAATACATGAGCATACTTTCCACCAGCTAAAGACTAAACACTCAGAAAATCAACATAGGTTTATAAAAAATAAATCTACTCACAAATTCGGTAGAATTTTTGGGGCATGTTGCTTCTTAAGTCTCTATCCAAGGCCAGGTTGATGTTATTTATTTTGACCAAAGTAGGGCTTTTGACTCATATCAACATAGTATTATTCTCTCAAAATTTTGTAATTTTGGCCTATCTCACACATGTAAATTGGTTTAGCAGTTATTTGCATTATATATAATTTGCTATTAAGATAGATGCACACACCTCCAACACATATTTAGCCCCTTGTAATATAATTAAGGATTTTAATTTAGGTCCTCTTCTCTGGTATGTGTTTATTAATGACATTGGTAAATATTTACACTCATCTAGTTAATCTTTACAGATGATGTAAAATTATCAAATTATCAAATCAATTGCAGATTGTATAGACTTACAAAATGACATAAATAGTATTTTACAATGGTCTCTTGAAAATGTAATGTCTATTAATAAGTAAGTCTAAGACCAAATCTATGTATTTTACTAGAAAAACTAATCCCATTTTATTTACTTATAAATTGGTCAGTGATAACATAGTTCACTCCCTATATATTAATGATCTGGTCAGGGGCTCCCAACTTTTTTTCCCTTGCGTATGCCTTGGCAGACCATTTCCATAAGTTACATCCTTAATATTAATAAAATGTTTAATTAATACAGTAGTAGTTATTACGGATTTATTTGTTGCAACTGAATATAAATGGGATAAAAATGGGATAAAAAACAATATGATGATAGGTAACTAAACGGTATATATATATACCGTTTATTTACCTTACTAAACGGTATATATATATTATATATATATATATATATATATATTATATATATATATCGTTTATTTACCTTATCATATATCATATATATAATATAATTTTATATATATATCATTTATCTAATATATACCGTTTATTTACCTATCATATATATTATATATATATTTACATTCAAAAACAAAAGTCAAAATAATAACTAACACATTAAATTTATTATTAATCATAAAACTGTTTTTTTGTTTAAAAATGAAATCATGTTCTCAAGGTTATATATATTTAAACTTCACCACCCCTCGCCATAATGTTGAGTTAACTTTCACAACTTTTGACATCTTTTGTCTTACACTACTGGCATATGTAGCTTTTTCCGCCATTACCCAAATATGTTTGCGTAACTCAAAAGTCCTGGCATGTACCCCTGGGTTACGCGTACTCCACGCTGGGAACCACTGATCTATGGTGCTCTCCTGGACAACATACTCATCATATCGACCATATAATATCCCAATCATTTAAATTACCTGGACTTATTAAAGTTATTACCTCATCATTTAAGAAAGTTGATTGTGTTTTAAATCTGTACTATGCCTTTGTAATCTAAGCCTATGCTAAATTAAAATATGCTCTGTTGCTGGGAATTCCATTACCTTAACTTACTCTTTAAGACTGAAAATGTTCAGCAAATATTTATCGCTGCATGCTATGATAAATTCTTTACTAACCGGGTTGGATCTGATTATGACAGAATTATAAACCTCTTAGGGCTCCAAACTTTCTTTCGCGTTGACTTCGTTGATATGCCCTTTTGATTTTCATATTTTCACTAGCAAGATTTCTTATAAATTTGCCCTTGATCATGTGGATATTCATGTCCCTTCTCGAGCCTCTCGTAACCCAAAATTATGTTTTCTCAATAACGCACACAAGGTGAGCCCTATAGACCGTCGAATAAAGTGAGCCAATGCTAGATTTGTCGAATTCAATTTTTATAATAAAAGAAAAGCCATACTCGGAGAGCTATTTAAGGAACTCCCTTATCACTAATTTACCTTGTAGAAATTCTGCCTCAAATATTTAAATTTACATTATTCTGCTTTATGTGTTTGCTTATTTTTACTGATTTTTAAATACTTGTGCTTTTACTTCTCCTTAGTTATTTTTATCATTGTTATTTTATTATGTTTATGAATACAATTATTTCCTTTTTTGTGCAGTATATTCTTCTGCCGTGCTCCAAGATGTCGAAGTATGTAGTGCCGCGCGCCTAACTCCTGTGCAACCTGTTGTATAGGCATGCCTGAACAGCTTTGCTATCCCGGCAATGTACGTCAGAACTTGTGACACAACCTAATGGTATTAGCATTGGTTTCTGGATGTACCTGCATAGGGATTTTGTATTACTTTTGGTTCAAGCAATCTATATGCGCAGTTTGGGCTATGAGTTTCCGAACAATATGTGTGTGTATATATAGGTTATATAGGCTATATTGTTTAGTAATGAATATATCTACTGAACCATCTGTGCTCTATTCTTTGTTTTAATTAATTATATTCATTATCACTAGGTGTCAGCACCACACTGATGTCTTGTTATCATTCCCGCCCTTCTACCCTAATGGCTCTAGGCTCACTCATCCCACGCTTTTATTAGAATAACGGGTAAAACTGTGATCATAGCATCTCTTCTTTAGTTTCGGGACACACAGCCATGAAACTCTCTAGTGTGACATTATTAATAAGTGCTCATGAAACAATATTGGGGCGTCCCAGCTATCATCTCATCATTCCAAATATTCTGTCATCATTCGCAAAGGTTAATTAATTAATTAGTTAATTAATTGGGTTTCTCTGTGTTTGGTAATTTAAAGTTTGTGTTAAAAATCTCGTATGTTAACACCGTGTGTGTGTGTGTGTGTTATATATATATATATATAAAAATTATGATGGAACGTGTCAAGATAATTTAATATATTTTCATTGGAACCAATAACAAATCATGTCCTAAAATCTCGTTATAGACTTTGTGTTTATGAGCATTTAGATCTATTTAAAAATGAATGTGTCATGTAGATGAGTTTAATAAAAAACATAATACAAAATGTTTCTACTAGCTGTAGTTAACACTTAATGATAGTGAATCCTTTCATAAATTGATATAAAAAAATTCGCGAGCAGTCATTTATTTATATATAGTAAATACATAGTTAGGGTTAGTTTCATGATGTGTCTTTTTTTACCTTTACATCTATTCCTGTTCGCTGCCTGTGGCTTGGGTCAGTATTTTTTCAAGCCATATATTTCCCACTACCGGCCTGCTAGGCCTATCATATCTTTTTATGCCTTATGATCTAACTAATGAGACCCATTCACAATGTCATCTTGAAGCAATCTGGTTGTCAATCTAATCGCTTTCGACTAAATTGCCCAAATATTGCCTAGTCAATGGGCGAAGGCTACCAGATTGCCTGAGCAATATTTTGGTTGTTGGTCTGGACCATCAATTCGATTGCCCTCTTCGGCAATCTGAAATAGATCGCACAGTGGTTGCACCGTGAATGGACGAATGCGACCGTATTGCCAACCTGCTAGATGTGCGCATGCGCATAGCACCTGTTCTGCTTTGCGTCTCGGTCTGCACGTGGGGTACCCGTCATTTGGCCTAAAAGGCATTTGGCCTAAAGTGTAGGCTAAACGCCTTTAGGCCAAATGCCTTTTAGGCCAACTGCCTTTAGGCCAAATGCCTTTTAGGCCAAATGCCTTTAGGCCAAATGACTTTAGGCCAAACGCCTTTTAGGCCAAATGCCTTTTAGGCCAAACGACTTTTTGTAAAGTTAATTTTTAGACCATTTATTAAATATGTTTTGCTGTCTCCGGAAACATTCGTTAAGATTTGTAGTGATGCTAATAGATGGCGAGGTGTGTAGTGTTTAGTTAAATAGTATATACTACCGTTTCAAAATATATAAGTCTTTTCTCAATTTACTACTTCCCAAGGTATAGCAGCACGTCCATTAACCTGTAGTACCACTTTTGTATGTTGAACTTTTTACATTGCCAAGGTTTTGTACGAATTTTGACAAGCCATCTTGTTAATGTGGGGAGTGCCAGGCCACCACCGTGGTTCGGATTCCACGTTAAACTGTAGGTCCTTCATTTCATCTCACAATCACCCTACCATTACACATTAGCGTAAGTGCGTATAACCCGAACGGGTAGTAAGACGTGGTGCTAATAATAATAATTTTTGTACCGTTTTGTACCAGAAATAAAAAGTTTTGTACCCGTACCGTTTTTTATTAATTAGCACATTTTAATAATTTTGTTTTATTTTGAATTTTGAATATATTTTTTTTAAGTTCCAAAGTATATTTTATCAGTCTTTCTAAGTATATTTGTTTATTAATTTTGCTAAATGAATTAATAAATCATTCATTTTTTAATAATCATATTAACTTACTCGAGTTTGCCCACGGCTTCGCTCACATTTAAGTTGGGTAAATTATCTTATTTTTAGCAAATCATCTAAACCAGGTTTTCTCAAACTCTATACTCTTGAACCTTATATGAACATAAAATTAATTGTTAAGACTCTTATTCTTAGATAAAAAAAACTTTTTACGTTAAAATACAAAAATGAGACATTTATTATTTAATTGATTTAATTATTTTCTGATAAGAGCTTTGTAGAAGTTTATAAAAATAGTAAGGTTTTGTAAGTTATTAATTAATTTGATTGCTTCATAGGCCAAACAGAATATTAATTTTTTAGTCAATCATAATTTAGGCAAGTCGAAAGAAGTGAGAAATTGGTTCACACCTCATCTGAAATCCCTTCGCGCCTCGCAGTTTGAGAAACCCTGATCTAAACAACCAAAAATACAATTACAGACACGTATGAGGCGAAAACTTTGTATGTTGATGAAGCCACAAATTAACTACTACCTATAAGAATTAAAATCTATTTTTTATATATATATATATATGCAGTCTTTGCATCAATATTTGCTCGCTTACGCAGAGACATTGTTGAAATGAACACCAAAAGAAATAGTTTAAATTTACTAACTAAACATGAATTAATTTGAAAGAATCACTCTAGTACTAAGCACCTCAGCTTATCAAATAAATTGATCTGTTGGTAATTGTTTCTATTGGTTTTTGAAAATTTTCCCTTCTCCTCCCCAATCATAATTTCTCTAACTCCCATTTAAACACATAGTTTTAAGAATACTTTCTTTATCTATAGTTGTTCTTCTACCTGCCAGCCAAATTTCGATTTTAAACTATAGATAAAAAGTTTTTTATAACTCCCCCCGCCCCACCCTTGATTTCATAGAGTTACATTTTAAAATGCTCAGACTTATTAGTTATTTGGAGTGGTGCATTTACGGGCATGCCAAAATTCAATTTTTAACGACACTGCACTGAGATGTAGTAGTTTCTATTAATTCTGTAGATTTTGGATTCCTTATTCCCCAACCCACTTTGAGAAATTTATAGTCTAATGTTATTTTGGCTATCTGGGATTTGATTTATCTTTATTTATCTGTCAAAATTTTATTTTTTTCCTAATCTCAAAAAGTTTCTTTCTCTATTATACTCCATCACCACTATTTCTCAGAATGCAATTTTAAATAATAATAATAATAATTATTATAATTATTATTATTATTATGTAAATGTCTATTTGTATTGTTTCCCGTACCTAATTAATACATTTAAATTCTTTACAATACAGAGAAGTAATTAAATATATTAGTTTTTGAAAATGTTGACCTCCAAGCTCCCCTTCCTCCTGCAATTACTCAACTCACTGAGAAATTTCAAATTTTAAGGTTTATTTGGTCATCTTGATGGGTCCTTCCTTATACTAAGGCTACTAGAGTTGTAGGGAAGGCTCGTTCACTTTACCGGCCAGCATTCAGCTCTGTCCTAACACACAGCGCTGCTGTAACGTCTGATCGTGACCTAGCCAAGCTTGCTTCTGTTCAGATGATGTGACTTTGTAGTGCAGCACTTTTTTTAAATTATTATTCAGCACCACGTCTTACTACCCGTTCGGGTTATACGCGTTAAGTACTAATTACGCTAATGGATTAGGAATTGGGAAGGTTGAATTAGTGGAAGTGAACCCGCATTTGCGTGGAGGGAGAGTGGAAAACCATTGAGGAAAAACCACCCCCAGTTCACCCGACCGAGATTCAAACCTCGATCTCCCCATCCTCAGCAGTAGATCTCAACACGACTAGCACGTTAGATATCTACGCCACCGAGGGGGTGCGCTCGTTACTAACTTCTTATTTATGTCAAGTATACTTCCAAAGTCAATGTGAATAGTAAATGTTTGTATGTTTATTGTAAGCTTTCTTATTATTTATGCGTGAAGGGTTACGAAAAGTGTCATACCGATACTAAGAAAATGCCGGGTAAGCATTGTATCGTTGCCGTATGCAATAAAAATAATCTAAGAGATATGGTGTTATACACCATGACTTCCCTAAAGATTCTGATGTCAGATGAAGATGTATTCCCTTCTGAACGAGATGGAAAATGGGAGTCATGATTCATATTTTATTTGCTCAGAACATTTTTTCACCTAATGAATATGAACAAGACCTTCAGCCCTAACTGCTGTAATTTCCTTAAAAAAGCAAATTAAAATCGCCCTTATTTTTGATGTCTCCGAAAATGTTATCCAAGGGGAAAATATATCACCCGTGAATCTAGGCATTGTATTAGATTTACGAAACAAATAGTAAGTGATTTCATGGCGGGTAAACATGTCACCCCCAATAGTTTTACTTTATGGAAAAGTCCCCTTCTATAGTGAATTTAATTATTTGTTTAAATAGTTTACTTAACTGCAAGATTTCACATATGCATTTTATAACCTTATTAAACAAATCGATCTTGCTTCATTAATGTGGACAGTAGTCTGGAAGAGAAATCTCCCCATGCAAGGTGGATATAGTTTTATGATATCCGTGCCATCTTAAAACATACTTTAGAAACATTATTTCTAAATTTAATAAATCACGTGGCTGTTTGACACACATAAATATGTTTTGTACAAGAACATAGTTTATTGTAGTACATGAACAAATGTATATAGTACGCAAGTTAATGAAAGAATTAAGGTATTTGGTGAGGTAAGTGTTACCTTAAATTATGTGTTAACTTTTCAATATAAATTTAATAACCCTCTTGTAAGTAGGCCTATTCATAAACCAATTTGTAGTATAGTGAAAATCTTGAATTTATATTAATGTTCAACTGAGTGTGTCAAACTATATATTTAAAGGGTAATATTAGATTCAGCTACATTTATGTTATATAAGTTGGTAATAATATATGCCCCCCTCAAAGTTGGAGATAATATGTGTGTCCTCCACCTATATCCCCCACCCGCCCCCCTCAGCTGGAAATAAAGTTGTCCTCTAAGATTGAAGTTCAAATCCCAGCTGAGTGTAAGAAGGGTATTTTTCCCTAAAATGGTACCCCACTCTCAATATACGCAAATGTAGGTACATTCAATCTAAAATGTAACATTCCTCATTCCTGGTTCATTAGGGTAAATTGATGTATGTGCACAACTCAAACGGGTAGTAAGTCACAATGAAAAAAAACTTATTGTGATGACTATCAAGAGTATCGGCGAAGCTTTATTAGTGTTGGGAGAGGTAGTTTGTAAAAACACTATTTTTAAGGAGTTTTTAGGCGATTGACTCCAAGCCAGTGGAAAATATTTGAAAATGGAATGCCACTAAAAGCTATTTGGGGTCTCCCTTAAGCATTTAGAAATAATAATAGATTGTTTTAGAATCTTTTTGAAGTTTGATGCAAACCATCTTTCAGCTTCAAATTCAAGTATATCAGAGGGAAGTTTAACAAACTGGAGGAAAGCACATTTCGATGGGGGAGAAAAATTTGGTAATACCCCACCCTATCAACCCTTCCCTCTTTCCCAGTTCACGCTCAATGAGTGACACTCGATATAAAACTAGTTACAGACACACCGTAGAATGTAGATTATTTCCTCAGAGTCTGACAAACTAACTTAAATCTAGAACAAATACAACATCCAGCCCCCTGACAGTTAATTCATCATTGTGAAAGGGGAAAAACACAGTCAACCAATGATACGTTTTTCGGACATTCCGGGAATCGAACCCGGGACCTTTAGCTCAGTATACAAACACGCTACCAACTGAGATAAAGTGTCGGACTGTGTATTGAAATCAACATTTAGTACGGTTTATGTGTTGTTAGCAATATAATTCTATATTACGTGATAAAAAAAATTACACCTCTGTACACAAATAAAAAACTGGTACGTTGGTATTAACGCTGTAAGCTACCTGGTCTCATAAGTCATCGCACTCAAAATATAACTTGTTTTTGAGTTACGCGGAAGTCGGGGTGTAGTGTAGTTCTTCTTTTATATTCATTCATGTATTAAATTATAAAAGACTTGTGAGATTTAAATGTATTTATTGAATGATCATAATACTAGTGTAAATATTTTTATGAGAGTTCGGCCATTCATTTTTTCTGGTACAAAGGCTCCTTCGGTCTAAAATGTGAGAACCCCTGGTCTAAGTCAATATATGTTAATGTGTTGAATAACACGCTCTGGTAGCTTTGTCAGTTCGAAGTACTTTAGTATTAATTTTAACCGAAATTGGGTGGGGTGCGAGTGAAGTCTCTATAAGCGAGGTCTTCGGTGTAATAACCCATATCTTGTGTTAAGAGACTTAAAAACTAAAACGAACTTAATTACCAGAATGGTGGCTACTAGTTATATACATTTTCTTGTATACAATGTATGGAAGCTACTATGGTTGTGCTTTTATCAAATGAGAATATAAGTGGCACTTTTAATATGTGTGTGTTTTGAATATAAAGTCTTAAACCAAGTCTTAAAAAGGAGCCTATGTATACGACTCATCTTCTGTGTCTAATGTTTTAGTTATAAAGTAAACAATTTAGACCTATGTTTGTATTGAAATTATTAGGGGTTATGGGGGGAAAGGTGCCCCGTTTACTCCACCCATTGAGTGCGCCACTGGTTCTAAGTAAACGCTTAGTGAGAGGTCATTTTATCATAGATATAATTAATTTATAAAATATGATAGTTATTAAAATGGTTTTTATGAACTTATAATGCCCCTTTTTCTCGTCAAGTGAAAAAATCAAAAGTATATCCATTAGCTTTTATTTAATTAAAGGGTACTAAACTTTTAGTTCAAAACCCTTTTAAAAAGGTTTAGATTATATATATAATGTTAATAATGAATACTTTTTGAGCCAGTGTGTTAAAGGAGTCTGTCATTTTATATTATTAAGTCAATATAGTAAGTATAGTATTTATCTTAAAAATGTTAAATAAAGTTTAAATGTAATTATAATTATACAAAAATGTACATTTGTTATATTTGAATATGCTGTATTTTCACTGTCTAAAATATGTTTTTCAAGTAAATAGAGTAAGCTCTAGTAGTGTTGTTTTTTCATTGTATCTTCACGCCAGTCAATGCTTTCCACATTTAATAGCAATTAGAAGGTAGGTATGAGGAAGATAAAATTATGAGAAGTACCCTCGTTTGCGTGGAAAAACGGGAAACCATTTAGGAAAAATTACCTTAAGCACACCGTGTAATTGAGCAGGCGCGGTATGCACATTTTTGTCCTCGATTCATTATTTTATAGTAAAAATCTTTCTTTCAAAAATGAAGATGAAATACATATTTAAAAAAAATTAGATATCACTAAACTTTACACAAAACTATACATTATTTAATCTATATAAAGCAAAGGATGAAGCAAGACAGAGGTACCCGCCAACAACTCGGGAAACTCAAAACAAATTATGTTAGTGGGTTTGAAAAAGAACCAAAGGAAAGTTGCCGGGGAATAATGCATTTTTGTTATGGTTTACTTCAAGGTCGTTTGCTATTATTAGGAATGGAGGGAGGAGAGGACTGCTGCCTAATCCCACCCTTCAAAGTCTCTTGTAGAGTGCGACGAAGAAGAGAGAAAGAGAAGATTTAGCCTGTTTGCCATGTAACTCAAGTTGGCCCGCCACATTGCTGAAAAAAACCTTTTTTGTCTAATCGTTTGTGCTCTATTTGTGCTCATATGTGCCCGAACATTAACATTTCTGCTGTGAAACTGGCCAATTTAGAAAATATTTAATGTGGTGGGCCAACTTGAGCTCAAGCTAGCCCACCACATATTAAAAAACACAACATAACAAAATTTATTTAAGTCAATCCATTGTGCTCCATTTGTGCTCATATGTGCCCGAAAATGAACATTTGTGCTTTAAAATTAGAAAATCTAAAGAACAATTAATGTGGCGGGCTAACTTGAGTCTTCCTTATACCATAACCTGTAGAAAAATTGAATTCAAGCTGGCCCGCCACATTTTTAAATATCAATGTAACAAAATTCTGTTTTAACCATTCGTTTGTTTTTCGTTTGTGCTCATATGTGCCCAAAAATGAGTTTTTGTGCTCTATAATTAGAAAATCTAGAAAACAGTTAAAGTGGTGGGCTAGCTTGAGCTCTAGTTGGATCGCCTTAATTAAATGTTATCTAAAAGGCCTAGATTCACAGCCCTAACGTTAATTTTGGCGCACATATGAGCACAAACTAAGAACAAACGAATAGTAAATACAGAATTTTGTTACATTGATATTTAAAAATGTGGCTGGCCAGCTTGAACTATATTTTTCTACAGTTTATGATATAGGGAAGGTTCAAGTTAGCCCGCCACATTAAATGTTCTCTAGATTTTCTAATTTTAAAGCACAAATGTTCATTTTCGGGCACATAAGAGCACAAATGGAACACAATGGATTGACTTAAATAAATTTTGTTATGTTGTGTTTTTCAATATGTGGCGGGCTAGCTTGAGCTCAAGTTAGCCCACCACATTAAATATTTTCTAAATGTCCAGTTTAACAGCACAAATGTTCATGTTCGGGCACATATGAGCATAAATAGAGCACAAATGATTAGACAAAAAAAGATTTTTTTTTCGGCAATGTGGCGGGCCAACTTGAGTCACGTCTGTTTGCCTCCAGGCTATAAGAGTGTCACTTTTTGGTGTTGGAGAACACAAGCGATCCTAGCGGTGAGATATTTTTACCAACCAAAGCTCGTCAGATTTATCCCTCTGGTCTCTGCTGCAGCCATTGGCATTTCGGAGGTCCACTTGCTTACATCGTACGTTTTTCTTGCCCTAGGAAGTTATCATCCTGTAAAGGCTACCACATTTTGTATTTTTACGTTTTATGAAGACTTAAAAAAAGACCAACGACAATTCCATAAAATCTTTTGTATTTTTTTCACAAGTTGAAATAATTCCTGAGAATGCTTTGCAAATTACTAGGAGGGAAATTAGTATATAGTTTTTAAACAAAGGACCTGTTGTGTTAACATAGCCCATGTTGTTAAT
Source organism: Timema cristinae (assembly GCA_039000515.1). Classification (NCBI taxonomy): domain Eukaryota; kingdom Metazoa; phylum Arthropoda; class Insecta; order Phasmatodea; family Timematidae; genus Timema; species Timema cristinae. The sequence goes on from JBCFYV010002255.1 coordinate 32,478,179, forward strand.
TCTATCACCGTAATAAAAATAGTTACACTGTTTGAAAAAAATAACTGTACTAATTTTATATAATAATAGTTATAATAATTCTAACAATAATAATAGAGTTAAGGATTTAGTCAAAACCATAATTTAAGTTTATATATATATATATATATATATATATATATATATGACCATTGTAATATTTACTGGCAAAATTTATTTAATGCGTCACTATTATTTATATATTAATTATTAATACAATAGATAAAAAAAATATGTTCATATATATCTCAGTAGCGCTAAACGAAAATCGGGCGTCACTTCAGACAAATTTAAAGTGGGTGGGTTGAATATTGGTTTCCACTTTCATTTTGCCTTTCGGAATAAGTTGTCAAAAGTCCCCATAATTTGAATGTACGCATATAATTTTACCGAGCGTAAACGATGCTGAGAATGGGATTTTCGTTAACTTTATGACCGTGAGATATATTAACAAGGAAATAATATCGGAAATCTATATATAAAAAAGGTGATATAGGGTTTTGTGAACTACTGATCTAGTTGTATGTAGGATATTGTCAATGTTTTTAGAAATATTGTAACTACCTTGCATCAGTTGTGCTATCTATATTCAGATGAAACAACTAACAGTACCTTTTACTTTCCGAAGATAACCGAAGATTTTAAATTTACATTTTAGGCCAAATGACTTTAGGCCAACTGCCTTTTAGGCCAAATGCCTTTTAGGCCAAATGCCTTTTAGGCCAAATGCCTTTAGGCCAAACGCCTTTTAGGCCAAATGCCTTTTAGGCCAAATGCCTTTAGGCCAAACGCCTTTAGGCCAAATGACTTTTGGTTTCATTTTTAGGCCAAATGCCTTTAGGCCAAATGCCTTTTAGGCCAACTGCCGCGTCCCCTGCACGTGTTGTTTTTCTCTACAGTAGGTTGTGTGAGTGCAAGTTTGTTATAGTAGTTTAATGAATTTACTAGTATTTCAGCTTTATTTTTTTACAATGATTCTTGTTTATTTTTCTATATTAAATGGCCAATTCCAATGATGATGTTAAGGAAAGAGAAAAGTTAGGAAACAAGAAATGGGACCCTTTAAAATAACTCCTAAAACCATTATTTTTGAAAAACTTCACTGCACTGCCTTAAAAACATATAATAATAGGGTACGAAACTGCACTCATTGATAGTATATGCCCACACGTTACAAAAGTTGTACCCAGTCACTTCTCGATCATCTTCTTCTTACGGGGTCGTCCACGGCAGTCAGTTGTTTGGGTAGAGCATCTCGGGGTTATAAGTATAATGGTGGGGGTAGAGGTACTCAGCCGATTAAAAACATATGAGATAGTGTAGTATTTGAAGTTTTAATTTAACAAAAAGATTTACATACTGGTAATACGGCTAATTAATTTAGATGAACGAATTAGTTACATTGATAAAGACATCTTTTTAGCCACCTGGGCTAAATCTCCTCTCCCCCATCTCTACAGGTTGAAATGGTAGGTAGTTGTTACAGGTCTACTCTATTTTAGTGTTAACAGTCCTGTCTCCCGATCGCGTCTGTCCCGCGTCTGACGCTTCCTTTCCATATAATGCAAAACCCAGACGCTCAAGCGAATGCACTGATTGGCCAGGAGTACGCGCCAAAACCTCCCCCTCCCACTGAAAGACCACACGTGCAAGCCACAGGTGCGCCTCCCAGCTTCCGGGTTCAGTTATCAATACATTGCCCGATGCTTAAAATGAAAAGTAAAAGTAATAAATTTGGATGACTCTAATATTCCAACAAAGACTTTGAACAATGAAAAACTATAAGATTAAAAGTTTAAAGGCCTGAAAATGAAGTTAAAGAATTGAAATTTAAAACATGCATTGCTTACAACTTTGGTTATGATTTACATAACTTATAATTACCATAAAACCCCACACTTTCTTATAATTAACCATTTGATAGTAATAAAGAGAATTAAATTAGGCCTAGACGAATGGGAAGTGAAAAATGTATTTATCAGTTTAGTACTCTGAGTAGCTTGAACATATTAATATATAAACAAAGGCAAACTAATGTAAATTTAAACAAGAAATGGTTGAGAACTGGGCCTAAAACCCTGACCACTTTACAAAGTCTACCTTGAACTGATGGAAACAAGATAGAGGAAAATCTCGGTTGACAACCAAATTGCTTGTATAGTCGCCTCGTTAATGAGTACACCAATCCACTGGCAGTTTCAGAGAAATCACTTTGCCAACCAGATTGCTTCATATATCGCCTAGTGAATGGGCACTTTAATCGAACCCGGAATCCTAAGATCAATAGACAGACACGTTACCGACTGAGCTAGGGTGTCGGATTATTATGTTTCTCCATTTTATAGATCAACAATACCAAGATATTCAAAACTCAAACAAATCTGCTCCACCTACCAAGAGATTGCTTTCAAGACTTGATACAATATGCTACATTATCTGGTTGACGTTTATACTGTAGGATTTTGGTAGGGAGAGCCTACTAAAAAAATGCAGACCTGTTTGTTTATTGTTAACATTGATAACATTTACTATAGTTATTAATAGGGTTATTTTATAGGTGTTGATAATATTAATCAAAAGGGGTAGCAGCATTTCACATTACTAATAGTCGTATGCATACAGGTAAGTAGATCTAATAGCTTTTCTAGGTGTCAGATAAAGTTATTCCTGTGAAACTTGGACTGTAACCATGGAAACAACTATGTACCTTACGCAGAAACGACCACTTAACCGATGATCAAAAAGCTTATTTTTAAAATGTTAGTAGTTATCTTTAATACAAGTGGTCACAGATTTTTCTGCAATCTCAGGTTGTGAGCTCGTCTCTCCAGACACTCTATGAAAATGGAAGAAAACCAAGATGAAAAAAACAACTGTTTTTAAATAGTAATATTTAATATAAGATTATGCAAAACTAAAATGGATAAATAAGCAAATAAAGATTACAACCATTAATGAAAACACTTTAAACATACATTAAAAATTAAACTTATAATTTTTGCAATTAATAATAAGAGTGTAAAACTTAAATTATAATTTTAATTCAACGAGCTGTGACATACTACTTTTTTTTTTACTCAAATCTTACTATAGTAACAATCATCTTCCTCCTGACTACTTTGGAGCTAAATGTTTCAAACTGACGAGTGTCCATGCGGGAATGAACAGCATGGCTCCAAACATGACGACAGAATGTCCCAGGATCTCCTGCGACAATACAAACCACATTTAAATACTTAAAAAACTAAAAGCAAGCAAGTTTAAGGTTAATATAGAATTCCAAAAAAGTTTTAAAACTATCATAGTAAAAGTAGTATATAGGAGATGAGAGTTGGCTGCCATATTGAAAAATAGCACCCTGAAATTATAGTCTTATTGTAGGTACATCTAAAATGGCAAGTTCTAGGAAATAAGATATGTATCTTGAATATGTAGATGTATTAGGAAATAAGATCTTGAATATTTCTGCAGTAAATACATCTTTTGCAGGGAAATAACGGCTACACAATAAATAATTCTCAGCACCGCGTCTTACTACCCGTTCGGGTTTTATGCTTAATCTAATGGGTTAGAAATTTGGAAAGTTAAATATAAAGGAAGTGAGCCCACATTTGTGTGGCGGGAGAGCGAAAAACAATATAGGAAAAACCACCCCAGTTTATCCGACCGAGATTCGAACCTTAATCTCCCTGTCCGCAGTAGTCTAGCTCAACATGAAACCATCGCGTCAGTTAACCGAGGCAGGTTACACAATAAAATTGGGTTAAATTTATCATAGACCCCAACACTGTTACTATGCTCGTAATATTCCTTGCTGAATTCGTGCTGCGACTCGCTGCGTTCCAAAATTGAGTGTGTGTACTTTTGGGGAAGCGGAAAGTCTAATAATGTGATAAAGTAGCAAAGCTTTTTATCAACCAGCTAAAGAAATATGTTGGCAACTATAAAAAAAAACATGATTCGTACCAAAAGTACCGTTGCTACAATGGAAAAGTAAAGGAAAAATTTGCATGAAACAGGAGTCTCTTTTACATACTCCGTATCCTTATAGTCTTTCACGAAGTAATAGTCTTAATTTTGTGAACCCTTTCTCTCCTTTCTCTCCATCTTTGACCTGGATATATCGATTCAACTAATGGAAAAGTCAAACTCATCAAAATGTAACATTTTTAGCCAATTTGTTTTTTTTTTAAACCTGACATGTTCATAGTCGATTTTTGTTTGTTTAGTGTTTCTAGTTAAAATAACGATAGTATTTATAGAATACAAAAGTTTACTATAAATTGTTGTTAAATGAAGATAAATGAAAATACTGTACCTACGTTAAGAAAAATCGGCGGTTTTCTTTACCTTCATGGATGATTTCATTTCGAGTTGCACATCGATATTATTTATTTGTCAATTTTAACCTGTGCACAGCATCTGATTGACAACCCCCTCAAGGGGAAATGTGCATAGGAACTTTATTTTTAGAAAACCAACTTTTTTCTCAACAAAACTGATTATAATTGTGTTTTGAATTCAAAAGGTGTTTTTATTTTCTTTAAAGGCTATTTTAACTCAGAAATTAGATGTATTCAATTTTCCAAACTTATAACTGTATTTGATATTTTCTTTAATAACTTGCTGCAGATGAACGTGTAAATATTGCAATATAAGCACCTGAATACTTTATAAACTATTAAATATTTACTACTCTATAATGTGAGCCCGCAAACGAGCTAAACCGACCGAGCGTTCGCCGCCACTAGCGATGATAATGCCAAGATTTGCGGATAGAGGTTGTCATGTGATCAGCACGACGAGCCCTTCAGTCGTTAATCTCAGTTTTATAAACTGGAGTTGCTACTTCTTTATCCAAGTAGCTCCTCATTTATCTTCACGAAGCTGAATTTGAGCCCGTTCCAGACCCGCTGCTTATGGGAAAATTTGGAAGCGCCAGAGATCGAACGCGGGACCTTTGAATCCGTGGCCAGGAACTCTGATACTAGACCACAGAGGGCAAATATTTACAACTACACATAAAAAAGTACATTTTAATTATCAGTTTATTTTCATTTATTTACTTTTTATCTGTCTGTGGTAATATATAGAATATATTTCAAATTTATGGTGAACAGTTGGATTATTTATTTTTGGTCTTCATAAAATCGAGTTTTTAAAATAGCTATGTCACCATCTCGTGGTGTCCACTGTTTTTATCCTCCAACTTTTGCGTGGATCTACCCACCATATTTGATATGACTGAACAACTACGATCTTTGCGGACATTTTATCTTGTTTCTAAACCCAAACGAGTACACTTCACTATCGCCTTAAAAATTCAGGGCCTACCGCAAAATAAGAGTAGGTATATGTTTCAATAAGGTCACAGGTCGCAATCGGCATGCGAATCTTACCCAGAAGTACTAAGGGTGTTTTTTCCTAAATTACTTTTTACTCTCCCTCCACACGAATGAGGGTACATTTGCTCTAAAATTCTCCTCACAACACGGTAAAAGACCGGCCAGGTATTAAGACGTGGTGCAAAACTAAAAAATATTTAAAACGCATGTTTTACTTTCTAATATTCTATTGGAATATTCCCATATTTTCACAAATGTGGGGACGGGGCAAAAACATGATAACCCTCATATTATGAAAAAATGTATTAGCGCGAATTTCAGGTAGCTTAACTCTTGAACTACAAGTGGTTTTCATAGTCAAACATGACCTTGAGAATAGCTAATGCCGGGATCACGATCAACTTAACGTTAACTTAACGTAATTTAACGTAAAGGACCTCCACGTGTGTTTAAATGGAAGCGATCACGATGCACTTAGCTTAACGTTGACTTGCAGTTAACTTAACGTAAGAGATGTCTTGGGAGGTATTTTACTTTACTTTACGTTACTTGAAGGATATCACGTGATCTAGCCAGCCAAATCATTATGCGAGTGACGTCAACAGGACTATTTAGTAATTCATTTGTTGGTATTATGATCAATGTTTACTCTTTAGCGTAAGTTTTAGTGATCAGAAATTGAAACAAAATAATTAAACTAAAATATGGAACTAAATTTATAAAAAAAGTTTAATAATATATATTTATTATATTGATTGAAAACTGTAAACATTCACAGATCATCACTTTACAAATAGTACAAAACCACAGATCATACTAGAGAATGCATATGTTTTGCTCGAGTTGTTACGTTAAGTTAAGTGAATCGTGATCACACATAAGTTAAGTTAACTTTAAGTGAACGTTACATTAAGTTAACGTTAAGTTGATCGTGATCCCGGCATAATACTGATGAATATTTTTTATTATTTTTTTATATCAAGATTTTAGGTGTCATAGACTTTTAAATAATGATTATTTCCCATCTAAATCAATTAGTTTTATCATGCATTTGCCCCTTACCTCTCAAATGAGAAAGGAATATGGAAGGAAGACAAGGTTTCTAGATTAACCTTGGAAGGAAGATCCTCAACCACAGGCTAGGCCTCAATTTTATGCAAAGTACAGCGACAATTTGTACGAGGAATGGCTGTGGTATCTGATTGTTCATTGTTAGTTGTAGATATCCACACATCCATCACAGACTTTGCCTTAAACTACGAATGAAGAGTGACCCTGAGCACGGGACGAAACCTGGACATCACAGTGGCAATTGGTGCGCTAAGCCAAGGTTCCAAGTTCGATTCCCGTGCTCAGGTGTCATTTTTCAAAATTTACTAATAGCATTGTTGTTAGTAAATAAAAAGATAATGTAGATTAAAGTACACCCAGTTAATCAAGCGCTTGGTTTTCAGATAAGATTAGTAACTGCAAAGAATAGTTAGTTTTGTTGTCTCTCTCTATCTTAACATTCTTTCATTCACACATGACCTTTACTTAACTCATCACTGTCACGTTTTAAGGCCAAGGCAAAGTTGTAAAATGTTTCGTTCTAGATTTTGGTATTGTATAGGTTGTTAATGCATTCCAATAATTACTTAACCCTTAACTTAAGAAAAAAGTACTTCGATCAGGCTAAGCTTTTTATTTAAGATTCAACTATCAACTTCAGTGACCGCGTGATATAAGGCATCGCTTTCGCAATAGGCTAGACTTCCGATGATGGGTGTATTGGGGCTGGTTTTCCTGAAACGGTTTTCCACTATGCCTCCCCGAAAACGCGCGTACACTTCTTCTAAATTAAACCCTCCTAGTTATTTAGACATTAGCCTAATTTAGTATATATTATGCGTACAACCTGAACAGGTAGGTGGTGCTAATGTTGTTTTTATAATCAATTCCGCAATGCTTTGTTGTATGGATACCGACAGAATTGGCCCCATGGATAGTGTAACAAACTCTTTATTGGAGGAACAAGGTTCGTTTTTAAATAGTTGTCATGAGTTTTGGTTTTTCAACCTCTTTTAAGATGAAGGATTAAGCATTCCCTTAATATTTGCTCTCTTCATCCTGTTCCCTAATGTTATAACTTATGATATAAGGTGACATGGTGTTTGACTATTGTGCGCATGCGCACATAGGAAGAGGGTGGGGAGGAAGGCGAGACTCCAGGTAGAAAGAGACCTGCTGCTCTCGCAGTGCCGGCTCTGGCGTGATGGTGAAAGGAAGTTTTTTTTTACTCGGCGTGTGTTGTGCTTAAAAACCATGTACCATATTCTTGAATGTGAGAAGAGTGTAGAATTAGATTATTATTCTGCTTCCCGTTATTCTATTTGTTTTTTTTTTTCGGTTATTTTATTTAACAAAAAACTAAATGCACTTGCAGTACTTTCAATGAAGAAAAATTTCCTCAATTGTCATCCAGAGATCAAGGAGACAGTTATTGAACTTTTTGCGCAAATTAAAACAAGAAGAATGGATTTAATTTTTAAATGAATAGATCAAGTTTGAACTGTAACAATTTAAGTTAAATTAAGTAAAAAAGTTTTTTTTGTTAAGATTTTATCAAGTTCCTGAATAAATTTTCTTTTTATACATGTCCTTTTACACAATTTTAAAACAAAGGCTAAACATTTTCTGGAGCAGCACCTCCACTAATTTTAGCTACGAGCCGCCACTGCTGATAACCAATATCATAGCTTTACCGGGAGGGGTGTTTTGGGAGCTAAGTCCCTCCACCTTCTTCCTCTAAAATAGTATTAGCAATTTATTTCTGTACTCGTCCTCAATGGCTGGATTTGTAACTTATTGGACTTTAATAAGAAACAAAACCCCTATAATCCCAATTGCGTATGCTGTCGAAATCTCATGCGTTGCCGGTCCCAAGCCCGGATAGAGGAGGAGGGTTATCGAGGATTACCAACCCTCACATATAACTCATAGAGGTATGAATCCCAACAAGAAGACTAGGAACACAGAGATTGGAGGAGAGAGGTGCTAGACCGACCGAAATGGAGGCAACTTGTCAAGGCAGCGCGTCATCTTCAGGGTCTATGATCGCTGAATTAATAATTTAAAAAAACTTCAAGAGAGATTCAATACTTAAACAAACAAAAAAACTTGCATTCCCCAATCGCCTTCATCCGCTTTGAAACCTTAGCAATATATATTTATTGGTACAGCACTCGCCAGTATCGGTACTACAAACTAGTGCTTGGTAATATATATATGTATACTAGCCCCCTTCCCGTAAAAAAATATTGTAAAGAATCCTGTAAAACAAAGCTTCAAATCATCCATCATGTCAATATAAAAAAAACTTTTTTTTACTTTTTTTTTAAAAAAATACAGTCCTACCATCACTGTATAGCCCCCTCCCTCTTTTTATCCTCCCTCCTATTTTCATCTCATTCCTCTTTCCTCACCCTACCCCCCGCCCCCTTCACCAATCCCATTTCCCTTAAACAACTTTTTTTTTCCAACGACTATATAATATACTATCGACATTTTTATGAGGAATAAATTAAATTTTCAAAATAAAATATAGTCTATGCTACTCGCTGATAATGTAGATTTATATTGGTGAAAGAATTTTTAAAATCGGTCCAGTAGTTTTTGAGTTTATCCATTACAAACAAAAAAATCAAATCTTTCCTCTTTATAATATTATTATAATATAGTAGATATAGATTTAGCACCACGTCTTACTAACCTTTCAGAGTATACGCTTATGTACTAACTATACTAGTGATTTTAAAGATTTGGAAAGTTAGATTTAGAGAAATTGTACCCATATTTGCGTGGAAGGAGAGTATAAAAACACCCTCAGTGCACCCTATCGAGATTCGAACCTCGATCTCTCCATCACAGGTAGTCTAGTCTAATGCGAGAGTAGCACGTAATATACCATGCGGCCATCGAAACGGATCGCTTGGTAATATTGTTTACAAACACAACAACACGTCAGTTCAAAGCAACTTTCAATTAACATCATTACATCTACAGTATCACTTTGATAGGAACACGCATTTTTGAACGTTATGAAAGTTATTAAAACAATTTTCATATAAATATTATATATTCGTCAGGCCACGTGACCTGCAGCTATCACTTTTGATAGATAATATTAATACCTATGAAATAACACTAGTACTATAATAAAATCTTATCAAAGTTGACGGATTTTGTTGTTGTATTTTGTAAAAATTCTTCCTACCAAAATTATATCGACTATACTAACAGCACTACATAAATTCTTGAGACAATGCCTTCACAGAGGGGAATGTGAAAGAAATCATGTGTTTATGAAGTTCGTTTTAATACAATATGTTAATTCTTTAATACGTATTTGAATTTAGCGTTTTATATAATAAGAAGAAAGTGGAGTTTAGAAAATAATCATTTCTTTGGCTTTGCTTACAAAATTGTTAAATGGTTGTTTAACTATTGTTAACTAAACGAAGTTTACATAAAACTGCACCATTATTCAAAATTGTTTTAAGAACAACAAAGGTTAACATTAATTTGTTAACGTCAGTTAAATAGTATAAATCAAACCTAAAAATAAACAAAAAATGTTGAAGTTTTCCAATCCCTACAAATTATAACGTAATCTCAGGTAAATATATGTTTATATGAAATAAGACAAATAATTTACTCAACTTACCGTTCGAGTCATTTTAGTTTTAGCCGGCAAACAAACGACATGATTTCGTCTTGTAAATGCTGTTCTCTTCTGTGTGAAATTTCTTCCAACGACGTTTGAAATCCTAGCTACTGCACGAAGGGGAAGCATCTCGAAATATGTATAAAATAAGTTTGTCTGTGTCAGGTAAATTGAAATAGCTCGATATCATCAGCTCACTTCGAATAATCTAACAATGTAATTTCTGTCTCAGATAAGATAAATTGAAAACAGTGTTGCCAAGGTATAGCCGAGAAACACCGCCATATAGACTACCAACGCGTACGAATTTCAGTGTAGAGCTGTAATGGAAAATAATAATATTTTAAGTGTTGAGTTGCCCTCAAATTGCAAATTAGACTAACAATTGTATTTGTTTATACAGTGAACTCTCTTAGTAGCAGACATCTTCCAGTATTAAAAAAAAAGTCTCAGATATTTGGGTTTTTGTAAATCGTGATATTTGTACATGGTTTATTCTTTATGGACTTATATACTATGCATTATGTATTATAAAAATCTAATTACTGCACTGTGTACTGTGCAGTTACAATGTACTCAAAATAATATTCAACAAAAATAAAACCCGCTTCGGTGGCCGCATCGTCTAACCCTGGTTCGATTCTGGTCGGGTGTGCTGAGGTCAGTTTATATTATTATTATTAATATTATTAGCACCGCGTCTACCCGTTCGGGTTATACACACTTACGCTAATGTGTAATGGTAGGGTGATTGTGAGATGAAATGGAGGACCTACAGCTTAACGTGGAATCCGAACCACGGTGGAGGCCTGGCATTACCCACATTCACAAGTTGTGATTAATACACGCCTTGTCAGAGGTGAAGGAAGGGTTTGGTAATCAGATAAATCTGGGCCAAGACCGAGGATTGAACCCCGGACCCCAGCTCAGAAGTCCGACACCTTACCCCTAGAACACCAGGTCACCAAAGATGCATTACTATTTCCCTGTTCCGCTTAGGTTTAAATATGTGTGTGTGTATGAATTTATTTTCAAAACGAATTTATGCTTCATAAATATTTTTTAAGGCCTCCTGCCTTTTCCTTGGGCAACCTAGACTATTAAAGAAATCAAACTGTTTCGCTGGAAGGAAAGGTGGGAAAGTTCAAAACTGCAAAAATACTGACCTTTTCTCTCGTTCATTACGGACCGGCCTTAACGTTTAGTACTTTTGGTCATAAACTAAGCTGAGGGGCTGGGGGTCCAGTGTTCAATCCTCGGTTCCGGCACAAATTTATCTGATTGCCAAACACTTCCTTCAATTCTGACAAGACGTGTATTAATCACAGCTTGTGAATGTGTGGAATGCCAGGCTTCCACCGTGGTTCGGATCCCACGTTAAACTGTAGGTCCTCCATTTCATCTCACAATCACCCTATCATTACACGTTAGCGTAGGTGCGTATAACCCAAACGGGTAGTAAGACGCGGTGCTAATAATAATAATAATAATAATAATAATAATAATAATAATAATAATAATAACAACAATAACTAAGCTGAGGTAATAGTTCAAATAAAAATAAAATGGTGTGATCATAAACCAGTGAGGTAATGTCATAGTGACTTTACCTAGTATTTTTGCTACAGGTTGACTTGTCGTTTGAATGGCAGTAAGGCGGTTTTGGTCAAGTAACACACTGCTGCTATACCATCGTGTGCAGTGATTTGATGTAGAAATATTACTTACCATCAACTAGGTCAGAAGCATATATTTAAGTTTTCTGTGCAGAATTTTAGTGTTAAAATAATACTTCTGATTACCTTCTTGTAGGAATGATAATGTGTATTTTTTCAATATGGGGATGGAAAAATGTCTAACATTGCTAGGGTATAGAGCTAAATGTTTTAGCTCACCGACAATAATATTTATTTAATCATAGGTCCAAATTTGTGGGAGGAATTAATATTTGTCCCTTGTGACGATTTAAAACAAAATAATTTTAAATCAGTGTATAACCCGAACGGGTAGTAAGATGCGGTGCTAAGTATTATGATTTTAAATCTACTTATTTGTAGGCTTGGACCCTCATTTACCCTTAAAGGTAACAAACAGTCTTACCTTGACGAATTACACTATGGCCCTCTATTTTAAGTTGTGCCATAATGGAACCATGAAAGGTAAGTTAGTTACATTTCAGCATAAATTAAGAGTACAATATCTATAAATAAAACATAAATAAAATATATGAATTGTTAAAATCTCATGTTAAGGTAATCAAAACCGTGTACTTATATAAGTTTGACGCGACAGGGATGGGATAGGGTCTACAATAGGACCTAGGCTATTATTTACTATTTACGGTACGGTACATTTATTTAAATAGAATAGTGTTAGGCATACGATCTTAGATTAAATTGGTTTATATATTTATGAAGATAGTGACCTTTGCGTAGAAATTAGTTGTTAAAACAAAAGGAAAATTCATTATATAAATAGTAAAATAATAATTGTAAATGAAGAGGTTTACCAAATATTTCATTTCACTTTTGGTTACAAGAGCATTGTTAATTCCCTAGTTAGAGGGCTAGACTAATTACCCTAATATTCATAGTTACCTTATCATTTAGAATTAGTTACTACGAGCATAGATATCATCATCATCATCATCATCATCAATATTCAACGTTTCCGCCTCTACGGGCCTCTTCTATTCCTGGCGAACTCTCCAAACTTCCACCTCAGCCATACTTCTCCAGTCCGCTTCTTTAGCCTCCATGTCGTTCTTCGCTTGGTCCATCCATATGGTCCGTGGTCTTCCAATATCATAGATGTATTAGATTCAATTAAGTGAAAAATAACAACATGGACACAGGAATCGAACCCAAGACCTTGGGATTTGCACGCCAATGCTTTACCACCGAGCCATCTCAAAATATCTTCTTGCATCCAAGCCCAGGATGGGAGATGAACCAGAATGGCTCAGTGATAGAGCACTGCCGCGCAAAACCAAAATTCCCGGGATCGATTACTATGTCCAGGTTGTCCTTTTTCACTTAATTGAAGTTGATTTAACTATCAATACTGATCATGTAGACAAATAGCATGACATACATGAATTATAACTTTGATACAATATTGATTTAAAAGCTATGTCTATTGTGATGTCTCTAAATTACTCTCCTTGAGCACCCCAGCATGGGGTTTAAAAGTTAATGTAGTCATAATTCCACTTTAGGTTTTCATAATTTATTTGGATTCCCCCAGCTACTAGTTGCTAGCTGTTTGGATGATATTATGAAATTTAGAGATAAGTGTTTTTTGCTACACATGTGAGAATTTATATTTTTTTATTCTTATTAAAACACAATATACAGTATATATATTTTATTACAGGTAAAGTTACATAATATAAGTTATATAATATATATCTTATATTATATAACTTTACCTGTAATAATTTCTGTCTAAACACTCGCCTGTGCACTTTAACAAGTGTATTTAATAAAATACATATTTCTTCTTTGAGATTTGCAGTAAAAAAAAAACTTTTGCCTATTTATATATTTCTTAACAAAGTCTGAATGCAATGTATTGCTACCTTAACATTTCTTGATCGTTCGAATATACATCTGATCAATTAGATAATTTCCGAGAAAGGCTCCTGAAGCCACGTGGTTATTTTGCCTGCTTCTCTTTGCAAACTCAGTTTTCAAAGAGGTCGACCCCAGAGAACTAATCTCTTCATTTTCATCCAATAAAGAACGCACGGAAGGAACCAAGAATAAAAGTGGAATGAGTTATTACTAAGATGCAAGTGTTCGGTGGAAGTGTGGGCTGCAATAATAAATTTGATTATGAATTGTGACCCTATTCTACAAAATGTTTAAAAAAAATGGAATTAATAAATTATAATTTAATTTACAATAAAAAATAATTCTAAAAATAACCTTTTAAAGGGATGGAAAAACTACATCGTTTCGCCATTGCCAACTAAATATAGTCCCAATTTTATCACCAATATTAAAATAAAGTTGTCCACGTTAACATTGTTTCCGGGCAGAAAATGTAAAACTGACTTAAATTTCATATATGATTAAGTATACAATAATTTGTGAAAATAGTTTCAACGTTGACACCTACCTTCAAACAGTGTGTCTTCTTAAATAGAAAGTTTTAATAGAAAATTGAGTTTAAAAAAAAATTATAGCCTTGGAGTTTTTAGTAGACTAGGTCTACTATTATTTTATTTTGTTGGGAGCTGAGTTGGGCCTGATATAATACACTCTCTTAAAGGTCACATGATTACAACGAGTCTACTCCATTATACAACCAACAGGTTGGTGCCATTTAAGAGCGGAACAGAGATGATTACACATTCAGGGAGCTAGCTGACATGCGCCTTGTTTACGGGGTCACTTGGTGATAGTTATAGTAGTGACATACATGTATCAGTAAATATAGTAGCAGGAGATGCTATAATGAGTATTTGAGGTTGGGGAACACATGATCGGTGTGACGGGTTACCTAATCTTTAGGAAGTTTGAAGTTCCATAGAGACTCTCGGGGAAATCGCTGAGCATGGGTTCCTTTATACCAATATAGTCGTTATAGCACCATCTTCAATCCATTTCCTTTTGGCACACATTCAAAATCACCATGCATAAAATACTAATTTAAGTATGCTTAATTAATGAGAATTAAATCGTTTAGTTTTACAAAATTGTTTTTCATTACTTCCATAGTTTTAACAATTTATAATAGGCCTAGTTAATAAATTTGACATAAAACTATAATGAGCAGAAGTTAATGTGTTAACGAAAAAAAAAGTTTTTACCGTATTCTATACTTTTGCTAGCTTTGTCATTATTTTTTTTATATAAATATTATAATACATTATATTTTTAAAATGTTTTACTTCCTATAGTAATAGTAATAAGAATTACAATTATGATAAACGTTTATTTCAGCGGCCAAATTGGTTGATATAACTTGACTTCTTAGACAGACTTTGCTTTTTTTTTAACACTTTTCCTCCTTGCGGGTTTCAAGTGAATTATTGCAATAAAATCTAATTCAATTATTTATTTTCGATTACTTCTGAATCATTGGAAAGTTATAAAACAATTTTTATTCAAATATTAATATGATAGTTGAAATTAATGTTTATTGTTGAAATGTACAAATAATATAAACAGTATATTTATATTAAATAACGTTTAAGCAATCAATCATAATACAACCTACTTCGTAAAACGCATTTGATTTAATATTAACTTGTATTGATGCTAATGAGGACAAGTTGAAGCTAAAGACTCAAGTATTACAACTAAAAGGCGTATATTTTCACCTCAGTAAGGTTAGTAACGTGATTGAGAAGTCAGTTTTTCTTAAACTATAATCATACAATATAAAGGGCAAATCATACAAATGGTATTAACAAATTTAAAAAAAAAATTCTGGCAGTTTAACTGCGGCCAGTAATCTTAAAAACAATAGAATTCTCTCAGGACATAGGCCTACCCAAAGCCATTATTGACAGTGATAGTTTTTATCACTCACCATGATGGAAAGAGGAGGGTTAGTTAACGTACGAAGCGAACTCAAGGTACATTCCGAATCAACCATGTAATGGTGCCGTGCCTCGGTGAGAGTAGTCAGCGCCGGCCGGGATTCGGACCGAAATAGATCTCAAAGGGGGTTAGTTAGAGCTTGAATTCCAACGTTTCAACGCTTTCGTCCACAAATTGGGCTTTCAAAACCACATAAATGGGGTCTTAAATGTTACAATTTCATAGCGTATAACATTTTACATTTAAACAATCGTTTAGTAATGATTTGCTGCCGTTCAAAGGCATTAATTTAAATATAGTTGGAAAATGACATCTGACACATGGATAGAACTCAAGACCTTTGGATTAGAGCTCAAAAGTTATACTACTTTTTTTAAAATACATTTATTTAGCACCGCGTCTTACTACCCGTTCGGGCTATACGCTTAAATATTAATTACACTAATGGGTTATGCATTGGAAAGTTGAATTAGAAGAAGTGAACCCGCATTTGCATGGAGGGAGAGTGGGAAACCATTTAGAAGAAACCACTCTAAGTACATCTGACCGATATTCTCCCCATACCCAGCATTCTAGCTCAACACGAAACCAGCGCGTTAGCTAACTACGCCACCAAGGTGGGTGTCATACTACTGAGCTATCCAGGTTCGTCTTGTGTTAAAACTTCAAAGTCATACGTCACTCATAGGGGTCATATTATAAGGTAGAGTCTGTGATGGGCGTGTGAGGTCATCTATACTAATATTATAAAAAGGAATGATTTGATTTTTTTTTTTTTTTGTAATATGGATAAACTCAAAAACTACTGGACCGATTTTAAAAATTATTTCACCAATAGAAAGCTACATTATCAGCGAGTAACATAGACTATATTTTATTTTGAAAATTTAATTTATTCATCATTAAAATGTCGATAGTATATTATATAGTCGTTGGAAAAATAAGTTATTGAAGGGATAGTGGGGTTGGTGAAGGGGGTGGGGGGTAAGGGTAAGGAAAGAGGAATGAGATTAAAATAGGAGGGAGGATCAAAAGAGGGAGGGGCTATACAGTGATGGTAGGACTGTATTTTTTAAAAAAAGTAAAAAAAGCTTTGATTTTATATTGACATGATGGATGATTTGAAGCTTTGTTTTACAGAATTCTTTACATTTTTTTACGGGGAAAGGGGCTAGTCATCTATACAGAGAGAGATCCACAAGTCACGCAACCCAAAGAAAGAACTTATATTTTATGCCATATAATCTATACTTATAAAATAACATGTCCTGACTGACTGACTGACTGATTCATCATCGCCGAGCGCAAACTATCAAGGCTACAAGCATGAAATTCGGACTGTATATTCATTTTGTTATGTAGGCACCCACTAAGAAAAGATTTTAGAAAATTCCACCCCAAAGAGGTCAAAATAGGGGATGATAATATGTATGATAATATGTATGAAAGTCCGTCATTTTGAAAGTTACATAAACAAAATTTTGTATTTCGGTTATTGACGTAAAACCAATAAATACATGTTTCAGGAATTTTGGAAATTTTATTTAATAAGGGATGAAAAAGAGGGTGAAAGTTTGTATCGGACTTGCATTATTTTTGATCTGAGGTCAAGTTATGGTCATCAACGTAACGTAATATTTTAAATTAATCTGTAAATACATATGTATATTTTCGTATTTGTATATAATCAACTTCCACGCGAGCAAAGCCGCGGGTAACAGCTATCTAGTAATATATATATATATATATATATATATATATATATATATATATATATATATATATACATATAATGTAAAACAAGCAATAAACCATAAGAACATCACAGAAGTTGTTGAAAGTGTGATCCTCCTTCTCTGTAACACAAATTCACTCGTTTAATCATATTTCTAGACACACGACGAATCATTGCTTGTGGTATGGTTGCAATGCACCTTCCTATGTTGATTTGCATTTAAACCAAGGTTCAAGGGTTGTTTGCATACACTGTCTGTTTTAAGTATCCCCACAATAAAAAATAAGGTGACGTTAGGTCTGGGGAACGAGGTGGCCACAAACCATTAGAAATAACACGATCACCAAAAAAACTCGGCCAGCATTGTCATGGTGGAATTGGCCGTGTGTGCAATGCCTCCATTTTGCTGAAACCACCAATCACGTTCTCTTTACTCCAGTAATGTAATAAACTGCATAAGATATGCCTGATAACGTTCAGCATTAACTGTTTCTCTATATAAAAGAGGACTCACCATCCCGCGACATGAAATTGCACCCCACATTCCAATCTTCTGTGTAAAGGAACCTCAAGGAAAACTACTGCTCTGACTGTTTACATAACTTAAATGAGCCTTAAATAATGGCTCTAAAATAATGTTCCAAAACGAATACTCGCTCTGCTCGTGAAAAACTCATCTTACACTTTCAAATGCTGCAACTCAACTGGCTAGACCTAATGTTAAATGTACGTCTCAAGGTCACAAGGACTGCACAACACCCGGCCATCATTACATTGTTGTCATACATATAGACAATATGTTCGTTTTCTATGTTCTTCTGCGAGAAATATCCTTGAAAAAACAAGGTTGCGCGACTTTTGGATCACTTGTTGTAGCTATCATCATAGACTCTGTGTTTAACTACGAGTGATGAGGGATCTCGAGCATAAAACTAGCCTGGATATCTCAAAGCAGAGCAGTGGTCCGTAGCCAACAGTACTGGAGCACCCGCAAAGGTGCTGGAACGCTTTTTGTCCAGGTGAGGGGCAAAATGACTTTATGTCCAGATTAAGTCACGTTAAGTAAAACATGGAATGGAAAGGGTGGGGGAGGGGGGCAAAATGACATCATAAGGACGTTGCCTACCTGTGAAGTCACGGCTGATCAAGATAAGATTTCCAATATTACTGAATTTACGTTTAACCTGGAAGGGAAAACATTGTTAAAACGTTTTTGTAAGTGTTTAAAAAAAATTTAAAGATTGCCAAACATTTCTTATAGTTTTAACTTTTTTAACTACAAAAATTACTAACATAGTCTTACTTACTTACATATTGAGGTTTTGCTTACTTTTCAAATTCTTTTCTTAAAATAGAAATCAATATTTTACCACAATGGTTCACACTATTTACAGTCCTCTCTAATTTGCTTTCAATATTTTTATTAACCTTCACATACACAAATGAGCTCTGAGGCTGCAAAATATTTTTTAACAACACTGTTTTAGGGATAAACAAACTTATATCATTTTCACACAGCAAATAATGTATAGAAACTGAAAAAAACCAAACACGCCCGTGTCTATAGCTCTGAACAAATTACGTGACATAATAGCACATGCTACACAATATCCAGATCACGAAATTGCTATTGTATAACATGGGCAACGTGCATGAACTATAGGTGGCGCATATATCGGTCACGTGGAGAACAAAATTAATTTATTTGATTTAAACTTGTTGGTGTATATTGCTCGCCAAATAGTTCATTCACAAAATCTTTTTTTTCATTTTGATTTGTCATTGGCTTACTTTAACTTTTATTTAACCTCAACAAAACTTATAATATATTTTGATTGTGGTATGAACGCTATAAAAAATCATAAATGTGAATTTTGAATAAAAGATGAGTCTATCAATCTTGTTCAATGTTACTGGCTAAGATAATTATAAGTACCGTAGATTGTTTTCAAAAAAATTTCCAAGGCCCTTGCCCCTTTGTCCCGAGGAAAGGGGGGCAATGCACTCATGCCCCACCCCAGTTCCGGTGCCTATGTGGCACTTGCCTATTTGTTGCAAGATCTTTCCAATCCACAACTGGATGTGGTACAGTCGGGAAATATAATCGTCACCAGTGCCAAAAATAAACTTTATCTTTTTTAAAACTGGCACTCGTTAGCGCCTATTTTAATATATTTGACACAGGAAGCCTAATTCCAAAATGGGAATTTTTAGACATCATAAAATAAATATATTTAGGCCTACGCTTAAATATCCATGAAACAGATATATTGTAGATAACGTCCTGTGCTACTCAGTAAGAAAAAAGGTTTTTACTTAAAATCCTCTGTCAAGTGATCAGTTTACTTCTAGTGTTTGTAACAAGATAAACGTGACCATTGACGGAAGACTGGGTGTAGTGCTACCATAAGTGTCCTTGCACTTGTTTTGTGACGTCAACTCTATTAGGTTAAAAGTTATCAAAACGCATTTCCTCAAATATAAGTTTACTATGTGTTTACCTAAAGAGGGTTAAATGGGCCTAGGAGATATGAATAAAACATTTGACAAAATTAAAGGTACAAACCTTTTTGTTGTTTCTTTTTATATAAAACTACGTTTTATAAAAAGATATTACATATAGAATAACCATATTTATATAAAATGCCATTTTGTCCCCATATTTTTATGCAGACTTTCTGAAAATTTTGATTTTTTTTCGAGATCTGTCCGACTACAAATCTAAACACATTTGGAGGTGAAAAAATATTTAAGCCAAAGAATATTGCTCAATCGACTCCAAGTTTTATTAGACAAATTTCTTGCTTGACGATAAATGACAAATATTATTTTGTGAACCAATTGACAAAAAAATAGTATGATTAAAAACGAATCCTTTGAAATGCTTGATCGTACATGGAATATCAAAATAATCTTTTTGAACTAAAATTACCCTAAGATTACAATGACATATTTTAAAAAGGTTAACAATTAAATTATCGTGATGTCAGTAATTAATTTTAATAGTGTTCTATTCTGAAAATAGATGCATCAAATACAAAATATTAGCGTCAATTCGTTGCGAATCGTGACGTGCAGACATACATCATCATCACAAACTGTTTCTAGCTTGTGGTCAGGTCCGTTTATTAAAATTCTTCCATCTGCCTCTGTCCCTCTATCATTTTTCCTCCTGCACTCTCTTCCATTCTCCTTTTCCCATTTGCACACTTTCTGCTTCCTTCCTTCCATCTCTTCTTTGGTCTCTCTTGTGGTCTCTTCCCTAAATACTTCATATCCATTAATTTTCTTGGAATCCTCTCCCTTCCATCCTCATTACGTGTCCATACGATATCATCCTTGCTTCATCAACTATCTCATGAACCCCAACTCTTGACCTTACATTTTCATTCCTAATCCTATCTCTTCTAATGACAGCTAGCATGCTCCTCAAAAACTTCATTCCCGTGTCCTCCACTTTCCTTGTTCCTCTTTTATCCAATGCATACAAACACACCAACGGAAAACTGTATAGGGTAAACTTTTTTTTTGTCATCAAGATGAAATTATGATGATGATGATGATTATTATTATTATTATTATTAGCACCGCGTCTTACTACCCGTTCGGGTTATACGCTCTTACGCTAATGTGTAATGGTAGGCTGATTGTGAGATGAAATGGAGGACCTACAGTTTAATGTGGAATCCGAACCACGGTGTAGGCCTGGTATTCCCCACATTCACAAGTTGTGATTAATACACTTATTGTCAGAGGTGAAGGAAGGGTTTGGTAATCAGATAAATCTTTGCCGGGACCGAGGATTGAACCTGGACCCCAGCATATAAGTCCGACAAAGATGAAGTTAAATCGAATTAAAATAGAATATTCATGAATATCTTAGTGTGTTCTTTCACAAAATATAAATGTTTATGTGAATGACAAGTAAAATTTGGGCAGTTCAGTTCATTTTATTGAGGTACACTCTGTTTACTCTGAAAGGTAGCAGTCTTACCTTGATAGATTACACTGGATCATTACCCAAACGGTTGCAGAATGTGTGGGTTTTCCTCAACATGGTTCTCAAAGCCACGCAATAGCTAGAGAAATTAATCAAAATTAGCCATAATTAACACGTTCCCTTGGATTAAATTGTGTAAAATTGTTAATAGCTGACATACTTGAACTAAAGTCTGATTTGTAATTTTATCCCTTATTCACTTTTATTTTAATATAAGATAATTAGAAATAGGAGTAAAAACATCAGTTAGTTAGGGAATTAATGTTTTTACTAATAAGATAATTATAAGAAATTCACATATAAATTGTATAATGTAAAATATTAAGCAACGTACAAAAAAGAAGAAAAAAACAGTTTTCATTGTTCGTAAATATTTTAGCCTACGCAGAAAAATCAGTTACAGACTAAAGAAAGCCCTAAATGAAAAACTTTGGCTTATTCAAATGAGGTTTTTTTTTATCGACGCGTCTTATTACCTGTTCAGGTTATATACATATGATAATTAGGTGTAAGTAGGAATGAGGAAGGAAGACTTTTAAAGGTACAGTAGCCCCCATGGCTTCTTTGGTGCTGAGCGCTGACGGCTTTGAAAAGTTACCAGAACAAATTATGTATCCCTACGCCGAACCTTATGATCTGCAAAAACATGTGTTTAGCAGCTGTCACTTCTGATGGTCATAATTTAGGTATTTACCTAAATGTTGACTGTCAGAATTCAGCTGTGAGCTGTCAGTCAGCACCAAGAAGCCATGGAGCTATTGTGATCTACCTGCATTTTCGTGTAATGAGAGTGGGAAACCTTTTAGGAAAAATCACCTTCAGTAAACCTGATTGGGATTCGAACCCTAACCTCCCCGTTATCAGCATGGCAGTCTAGCACGAGAGTGATGCCTTAGACTAAAGGTTCCCAAACTTTTTAAACTGAAGGAGCCCTTGTAGTAAAAAGAGTATGTATTGGAGCCATTATAAAAATCTCTATAGTAATATTATGAACATTCAATAACTACAGTTAAATTTTAGGTCTATTAATGGACACCTTCCCTATACAGTCGATAATATTGACAATAAGTAAAAATATTGACAATACTATTGACCGTGTGGGTTGGATATTGAGAGATTGGAGTTGGTTTTAACGAAAATCTAGATTTTTTTGAAATCCGACCGTCAATATCGGAAGATGGTGGTGATATTGACAATAATATTGATTACCTAAGTGCGCTCGTAAATATTTCTATCATTATTTTAGTTTAACACAGCACGTGATGGAGAATGCGTCTCGCCAGTCTGACGCATAAGAAGTACCTGTATCAAGTGAATTGAAAGATCATGTCAATGAATCTCAAACTGAAAATGGATGTGGGCTGCTCCAAAACTTCATTGCTCAATATGAATGTTTTCCGGAAATATGGACTTCACATGTTTCGATTACTGCTGTACTGATTGAAATAGGTGACATTATCGCTGAAAATTGTAGGTACTAAAATTGCTTGCCTGTAGCAAGGTATCGCAGAGTTACTGCTAGCCTTTCTTCTGTGGATAGATCTGTACAGTTCCGCATATATGTTAGTAAGCCTATGTTAGTCATTTTAACAATTTAAAACAGTTCAACTAAAACCACAAAAATGTTTTAAAGATTGCTAAAAAATTTATGAAACACTCACAAAAACGCTTTAACATTTTCCCGTTCAGGTTAAAATGTTACACGTAGGTTTAACAGAATATTTAGTGGGTAGACTCAAGAGATTGAATTAAATTAACATTTTTACTACAATTTAAAATTCATTTTAAATATATCTTTACACGCTACCATGGTAAGAAAACATCCTTGAAAATGAGATCAAATTGTCGAATTGACTCATCGTATGACAAAAAAAACACGTTAAAGCATAGTATATAGTCATAAAGATTCTATGTCCATAACCTGTATATGCTATAGAGTTGCGGAAGGTGATGTACTATTGTATTTTAATTTAACTTTTGTTATTTTATCTTAGTAAGAAAGTGTACTGCTATGGTGAACATTGGAATCAACGGTTTTGGTCGTATTGGTCGTATGGTGTTGCGGTGCGCTCTAGAAGACGGTTCAGTCACGGTAAGTTGTCGCAACTATAAGGATCTATGCTACGTTTAGTCTGACCGGTAAAAAGCTTACCTAGCACGTTTATACTATGGCGTAGCTTATAAGATAAAGCCATAGTGCAATACGTCAATGAAAGAGTGCTGCCGAAGTGTACATTTTCAAATTATGCTTTTTCCTTATAAATCTAGTAAAATTTCATAATAATTATACAACATTTACTATTAAACATTAAAACTCGGTAAATAGATAAAAATTAATGTGAAATTTGGCATTGCTTTTCCTATACTAGTTCTCTATAGTTTGGTTTGTTCGATAAAATTGCAGTCATTAAAGTAGTTCCTAAGTGTTCGCCCATCATGCGAGACCTATTTTGTGCTTCAGGAATCTCATGTTGGAGAAAATGGTCTCACACAAGTATGTTGAATTGAGATGATTAAAGACAGAATGAACTTACTGATTTTTTTTCAATCATCACAATAAAAATATATTTGAAATAAATTTAGCAACTGATTCTATTTTTTCCCAAGCTTCGGGAATCTTCGGGAAAACTCAGCTCTCAATTCCTTTATGATTTTAAGAATTTTTTGCTGCTAAACATTTTTGTATTTAAAATCATTAACTAGCCAATTGAAGAAAGGGTTGTGTTCAATATATATTTTTTAAATTGTTTCTCACAAACGTCAATTTTCCATAAAAGATTTGAGACACAACTATGATCTTTAAGATTTGTTAGTCATCACCTTAAGTAGCTCTTTGAATCATCGAAGGACTTTGCCTTTGTTTAGCTGACGAACACTCGCATGAAAAAGTAGCTCTCCATATTTACAATCCAATCCATCATTAAACTCTCTGAACAATCTCTGTTTTAATGCCGGAGGTGCAATGTTCTAAACACTTTTTATAACTACCTTCATGACATTCTCCACGCATAATACGTTTTTGTAAAGAGCTTGTGTGTGAATTACATAGTGATACTACATAAATGAGAGAAACAGTTAATTTAGTCACACGATTAAATAAAAGTATTACGAATGTCAGTAAATCCATAAGCACTATAAGGGAGCAATGCTTGGACAAATTTTCCTAGGCCATTTAATTTGTGAATGCTGCAAAAACATCTGCTCCTGTAGTAGTTATGACCACGAGTATAATTTTCAAAAATTCCTCTCTACCCGAAAGATCGCTGGATCTCATTTATCAAAAATACTTAGACCTGGTTGTAATTTTCACTATATGATTTGATTGATTCGTTTATAAACTGAAGAATAAAAATAATTCTACATCTGCCTTAAGTAGTTTGATTAAATTTGTTGCCAGGATCTCGAATCGGCATGCACGCTGATACTTGGACAGAATTAATAGCAGCTAATATTAATCTTTATTTGTTAATTCAAAAAGTAGTTCTATAGCAGATTCAATGAAGGCCTTATTCATTAACTCGCCATAGGTGGAAAGTGTTTTCTTCTTTACCAGCACAATCTAAACTTTGAACGATGCTACGGTAACTGAAAACCACTCCATTAAAGGTCAAAGACTACCTAGGAAAGTGTACAGGTTCACATAGCCCAAATTTTAAAACAAAGATAAGCTTCGAAAAACAGCTTGGATCTGCTATCGATGCTAGAGATTAAACTTGCACTGGCACGTGCTCCGGTTCATTACCAGACACATCGGCTACTAGAATAGGAGCACACATACATGACATGTTATGATAGATCAGGCTAAGTTGGCCCCACTTAAATATTGTGTTTAAACATTTGATACAATACTTGCTAGTTTAGAAAACCAAAGCTAGACTTCCAACTACGTTGTACCATAATTTTGTTTCATGATCGACCGAAACTCCCGCACAATCAACCAGTTGCCAATCCATTCCTATAGTCTTAGTTTTACTGGTAGTAGCAGTGGATTTCCTGTTAATATGATCTGATTAAATGTAATATCTGTTCACATTATAGCCATGTATATGCTTTGTATCACCCAAGCAATAGTCCTGTTTGAATTGCCTTCATGTTCACACGGTGTTACTGTGTTACAGGTCGTGGCAGTGAATGATCCATTCATAGGCCCTGATTATATGGCCTACTTGTTCAGATTTGACTCTTCACACGGTGCATTCAATGGCGAGGTGTCTTTTCAAGAGGACTGTCTTGTTATCCGTGGTAAAGATCATTTACAGCCTATTAGTTTAGATATATTCAAAATATCATGAAATTCAATTTCAATCAACTCAACCTTCTTTTTTTCCCTACTATTCAAAACATGTGTTTAAATTTGATATATTTATATTTATTGCTTCACTATAAATAGTTGTAAGATTAAGGTCCATCGTAGCTAGTTCATTGATAATAACTTATTTTAAGAGTGTTAGTACTGCCTCAATAACAATTAGTATTTCAATCCATTACTTTACCAGAGAGCTTGACATCGTTTATAATGAAAATTATGTATGCAGGTGCTTTGTAACAATACCTCACCAGCCAATATTTCTTTTTATTTCAATGCTATGACTGTTATTTCTCGCTGTCAAATTGAATCTTTAGAATACTGTAGTTAGCAGAGAGATAAACAAGCTAATATTGATTTCACTTTCATTATTACTCTAGAATGTACAAACTCAAATTTTACTAACGAAAGAGTGTCTCATAAGTATGACCATAATATTAAAACACCAGAACTACAAATTTAAGATAACTGCTTTATCATTTACTTGATTAGTCGGCATGAAATTCTGTTATTGTCATACTTGAGCGATCAAACGCGAGCGATTTTGAGCGGTTGTGGTGCTGCACGAAGCGAAGCGAGCGGATTGACGCGATTTTCCTGCATGGGCGAATAAAGAAGAAATAGATCAGATTTAAAATCATTAGCCATTATGTTGTCAAGGAAACTAAATAAAATTAATAAACTAGAAAAGGCTAAACGGAAAAGATCTCAAACAAATGTAATCTACTGGGAGAGAGAATCCATTCTAAATCAATAATATAAGCATGGGCCGATACAATACACTCGTATTTTCTTTCTAAGTAAACCAATTTCCAGCCCGTGTAACCAGATACCTTCTACAATACCTTGTACATAATTCGAGCGCCAGGTAGTTACATATCCTACCAATGTCTCACTATGAGGTAATTTGAGGTTATTACAGATCCTCCGTGAGAGAGTGGAGGTCGGGGTGAACTATTGGTACCGTGCTACTTCCAAGGGCACAAGTTCCAGATTAACAATATTTTTTAAATGAAGTAAATAAAATAAAATATGCA
This sequence comes from Timema cristinae, assembly GCA_039000515.1. Classification (NCBI taxonomy): domain Eukaryota; kingdom Metazoa; phylum Arthropoda; class Insecta; order Phasmatodea; family Timematidae; genus Timema; species Timema cristinae. The sequence continues at coordinate 32,504,877 of JBCFYV010002255.1, forward strand.
TAGTGAGCAATAAAATGCCTACCCATACTAAAGAAAAGTGCATGCCCAGCCCATCAGCTGAGGTTTCCTCCTGAGGAACATACTGGTATTTATCACAATGGTATAATTAGTTTGGTACATTCTTGTCCTTCGTTTAAAAGGGTTTGAAAGTTTTATGGAGTATATTATTTTGTACTGTCTTAAATTTCCATTTTTAAAACTTTAGCAGGGAAAGACAACTCCAAATATTAATGAGAGACCATTTATTTTTAATTGCCGGGAGAAGATTAGCTCAAAAGCTTATTTAATATACTTTTAATTTTTCAAAATATTACAGATAAGGACCGCTCTAAAAATAGCTTATAGAGAGACATTCAATTATATTTTTTAATTTGGAGAAGGTTCACTCCAAATAGCTTGTAGAGAATTATGATTAAAAAATAACAATTCAAATGAGGGCCCCCCCCCCCCTAAATATCTTCTGAGATGTGCCTATTTTCAAAAAAATGCATTGTGTCTCCAAGGCCCCCCTCCCCCTTTTATCTTTGGGTTAAAAGCTCTTTAAATCCCCTTTTTATTTGCTAAGATAATTTATCCGCTTGGACCAATATGGTTTCACCTCCACTGAAGTCGAGTAGGGGGGGAGAGGAGGCATGCTAAGTCCCTCGTACTGGGCCCAGTTTGTGCATCTGGTGGGCCTGGGTTATTACATTATAATTGAAATGAATATTACATTTAGACCTATTAATTATGTTGATTTATTGAAATAATTAAATTGTGGTTAGCGTATATCTTTTTCACTGATTACTAACTAAGCGACTTTTTAATCACCAGATTAGGTGTAGTTTGACCCAACTAAAATACACACAATAAACATTGCCGATGAATGTTTTAAAACAGAAATTGTGAAAATAAACGCTCCCTGTATCTGAATACTCGGAGCATCAGTTGTGAAACCTACTTCAGTGGCCGCATGGTCTAAGGCATCAATCATTCTTGCAATATAATATACTTTCTATGACAGGGAGGTTGGGGTTCAAATCCCGGTTGAGTGTATTAAAAAAAAAGTTTTAAAGTATTTGATCGGGTCAACCGCTTGGAGTTGTGCCGCGTCGCTCTCCACGTCACGTCGACTTCTTGAAGGACACTTCGCTTCGCTTCACCCTCACCGCTTGCGTTCGATCGCTCACGTAAAGGTGGCGACTGACTTGTAATAGAACAGTGTACTATAATACACTAACCAGTGCAGTGTAACGAGCGGAGCCATTCGATGGAAACATGCTCCACTCGACTATAGGTTTTTACACGAATCCCTTTTGTTGTTACATTCCAAGTCAGTGCCGGGCACAGTAACCAGTCGTCAGAGTGAATACTGGAGGAAAGACGTGTTGTGTGCTATTACTATTTTGCAGCAAATGTCAGAATAAAATGGAGTGGAACTAAGAAAACACTTTATTTTTGAAGTTATAACTTCTTTAGGCGCGTTATGAAAAAATGATGAGAGTGAAATATTAAGATGCGCGCGCATCACTGTAACACAAAAGTAACAGGTTGAAACTAAACCGCTCATTAAGTCTCGGAAAAAAAAAAGCTACCAACAAAATAGAAATAGAACCTCTGTTAGTCGCGCATGTTGGTACGCTCGTCGCCTCTGATCACTGTTTACATATATATAATATTTATCCACATGTTTCTAGTTTCTACATTCACAACACGTGTTTTAGTTTCATAAAAGTGCGAATTATATATGTGCTAATAAATTATATTTAGTAGTGATTTAAATTGAATATTTTGATTAATATTATTTACTATTCGTAAATATTAGTGAAAAAAATTGTGCTTATAGACTTTTTCAAGTGCTCCAATATAATTGAGGTTAACTATCCGTATGTATTATTTATTTTATTTAACATAATTAATACTAAATATTATTAAATTATTATTGTTAAATGTTTATTATTGGATATTTACAAAATAAAGAAATAAAATTAATAAAACATTTAATAAAAAATTGTGATAAAAATTTAAATCGAACATCTAATTAAAATATTAAGTTTTAATATTTATTATTAAATTGAATAAATAATAAATATTTATAAAAATAAATGAACAAATTTAACTAAAACTTTTTGATAAAATGAAAAGTGAATATTAAATTAAGAAAATAATAAATATTTAAAAAATGAATAAACTTAAATTCAATTTTTGAATTTATTATTAAATTTATTCATTTACTTTTAAAATATTAAATAATCAATAATAAATATTTAAAATTAAGAATCTTATAATATTTAGTACAAATTATGTCATATATATTTATTATTTTCTAAATTTTATTTTGAATAATTATATATATATATATATATATATATATATTATTAAATTTTTAATGATGCCAAAGAAGTATAACTTGTCACGCGCGTACATAAGTACACACACCCATTTTTTTATTGAACAATATAGGAATAAAAGTAATTTGTGAGATCGACAACATTATAATAAATTTAAAAAACGCTGCACTCGCGACTTGTAGGTTCGACATTTCAGCTATAAATGAGAAAAAACCGGAACTTTCGAGACGAGCATTCAAACTGAGCATTCACCGTGCTCAATTAAGAACTTTGAGCCAGGCTTTGTAATGTAATGCTCGGCTCAAATCAGTCGCCGGCTTAAGACAGCGCCAAATAGACGAGCACAAAAGGTGTGATCACTTGTTATACTAGAGAGAGTCAAGGTCAACCACCGAGCTAGATCTTATAGATGTATTAATCCACTGAAGAGCTATCGATAATCACCGTGGCCCTCGACAACAGCCTCTTAGTCTAGGGGAAGTCGAAAGTGAGAATTCACGCTATTTAATAAACAGTATTGTTTAAAGTTATTCTATCATACTTAAGCAACTATATGTTGAGTTAGATAATAGTAACATGGTGGCCTAGTAAAGTTTAGCATTTCCATGGTGAAGTCATGGAGAATTAATCGGTCCGCGTTGGGCGTCGATTAAAACGTTATGGGTCGGCGATGGGCGCCGATTGAAGTGATACCATTTAGTTAGCTGTTAATTGCTCCGTTATCGAGCACTAATTAAAGCGGTATGGAATTGCGGTTAAGTAATTACGTACTAGATTTGTATTGTGAGATAATTGGTATTTATATCCCGTGATCGAGCATAAATTATATTGATACGGAATTATGTGTGATATTTTAACTGAATAAATAAGACCTTTAATGTTGCACACGATTTATTAAAGTTATTTTATCTTCGGCACTGAAGATATAAGTTTATATGATACAGCTTAGTTGAACTACAGATTTCAGTTAGTGGCACTGTGAATTACTGCTACTGCTATATTGATGCTACCGGCACTTAAGATATAATTTGTTAGATATATGCTACCACTGTGTATAATTTGTATTGAAACTCTGTGTGTTCTGTTCGGCTGTTGCCCGACTAAGAATATCCAAACTGACAGAAGTGCCAATCTAGGTCATCTTAGAAAGATCTGATTTATTGTTTGAGTACCAAGTCACTGTCGTGACTCTTAACCTCGTGAATGAAATTATTTACCATATGAAGTGATACCAATGAAATGATGCTGTAAAGAATTACATGTTATAATTAATTAGCACTATGAGGTGAAATTGGTGATCGTGAGTGATTATGCTGGGTCTCGGATATGGGGAGGATTTCTTTTCTTGGGATGAGGAAGGTGTGTTTATGGTATGATGGTGAGTTGTGGGTTATTTGTGAGAGTCGCTTTCCGGGAAATGGGTCGGTAGGATTTTGACTGTTCTTGGGATTTGGTTTGAGGCGGATGGATACATTTCCATTTCCCATCTGGGGCAGACAGCGGCGGCAGTAGTATTCTCTTACTCGTAGAAAACCTAGTCGGTTATCCCAGTGGAGTCCGGCGGTGACAAAGGTAGTAAAATATCGAAGGGTGGTAGGATTTTCTTTTCTTAGGATTAGGTCTGAATAGGATATATTTCCATTCCCCATCTGGGGCCGACCCCGGCGCCAGTATTATCCTCTGACTCGTAGAGAACCTAGTCGGTTATCCCAGTGGCGTCCGGCCGTGACTAAGGTAGTAATGGTATGAAATGTGCGATTGTATGAAGGTCGGTCTAAATCAGGTGATGGTGTCGTTCTGGCGTAGTTAATTGTCAATTATTAGAATATTTCTATGCTACAATGATGCTACATCTAGGTTTTAAAAAAATCTTGAGCTTATCAACTTTTTTTTTTTTTTTACATTTGTATAGACTAAATAGATGCCCAACTACGCCAGTCTGGGTCGTTTACGGTGTTGTGGTTCAGTTGGGTCGTACTGTCCAAGCCCTCTAACAAGTTCATTCTCGTGTGTTTCAGTCTGATCGTAGAATTTCTTGTTTCTGTCCTGGTATATTTCTTGTAGTTGGCGGCAGTTTGTCATCGTGTGTATGTCAGCATTACTAGTGTATCTGTCTGCCCCTGTGAGTATCCTTAGTATTTTGTTTTGTACTGTCTGAAGTTTGCGAGTGTGTGATTTGGTGGCATAGCTCCATACTACACAATTATATGGAATGATGGGTTGTATTATCTGCTTGTATAGTAGTATTTTAGTGGGAATTGAGAGCTGCCCTCCTCTGAACAGTAGAGTACAATTGTATGAATCTACCTATTGCTTTTTTTTTGTCTTATCTATATGGCTCCTTCAGGTGAGTCTCCTATCTATTGTGATCCCAAGGTACTTGACTTCGACTTGGAGTGGGATCTCAGTGTCAAATAGGGTAAGTGGGGAGCGGTTTCCTACCTTTGGCTAAGATCACGGCTGCTGATTTGGTGGGGTTTACTTTAATTCTCCAGTTGGAGAGCCAGTCCTGGAGGAGGAGGTATCGTTGCATAGCCAGTGATGCGTAGTTTATGTTTCTATTAGCTACATAGAGCATGGTGTCGTCAGCGAAAAGTCTAACCTGTGCTTGATCGTGAGTGGGAACGTCTGCTACATAAATGTTGTATAGGTGTGGTGCTAGAGTTGAACCCTGAAGTACTCCTGCTTTAATAATGTGTGTCTGCGATCTTTGCCGTTCATAACCACCTGGAACGTACGACGTCTGAGGAAGCTGGCTATCAAGGAGATTAACCATTTGGGGTAGTTGAATTTTATTAGTTTCTGAATAAGTCCAAGATGCCAAACCTTGCCGAAAGCTTTCTCGACGTCTAGAAAGATCGCTAGCACATATTTCTTTTCTTTAAATGCGTCAGTTACGTCTTCTACTATGTTTAATGCGGGATGTGTGGTGGAATGGTGGCGTCTAAATCCAAACTGAAGGTTTGGAATAACTCCTAGTCTATTGTTTAATGCTTTAAGTCTTTTGAGAATTAATCTCTCATATACTTTGCTCGGGGTCGCTAATAGACTGATAGGCCTTCTGTTCTGAGGGAACATCGGGTCTTTACCAGGTTTGGGGATTGTTATTACCCTAGCCAGCTTCCATTCAGTCGGGAAATAGCAGAGCGTCAATAGTGCGTTTAGTAGTGCCAGTAGCGCTATTACCGCTCTTCCTGGCATTTGTTTTAATATTTCGTTGGTCAGGTGGTCGTGTCCTGGCGCCTTTCTCCTAGGTAGGTCCTTTATAGTTGTGGTGAGATCGTCCAGAGTGATTACCTCTGCGCTGGTGTCGTTCGGTCCTTCCAGATAGTCCCTGACTGTTCTAGTCGCGTCTCTGGTAAAGTTGTAGTCTTGTTCATCGTTTGATTTGAACTGTTTTTCTAAAAACCCGCTATGGCTTCAGCCATCTCTGTGCTTTCGTGGACCATGCCGTTTTCCCCGTGGATAGCTGGTACAGCCCGGTTTCTGGTGGTCCCCCTGAGTTGTTGTGTTACTTTCCACAACTTATCTCTGTCTAGTGCAGCCTCGGTGACGTAAGTGTCCCATCTATCTTTTCTGATGTCTTTGACTCTCCTCCTAACAATTGCTCTGAGCCGGTTGTAGCTCGTTCTGTGGTGTGGGGTTCTGTAAGTCTGCCAGTCCCTCCTCGCTTCCCTTTTTCGGGCTATGAGGAAGTCCAAGTCTGGGTGTTGTTGTCAGAGGTCGTGTTGTATGGGGGTTTTAGTGGTGTTTAGTCTGTAGGCTTCCTGTACTGTGGTCGTGAATAGTTGTACTGAAGCGTCCGCCTGTTCTTTTGTATCTATATTTTGCACTTCAGGTAGAGTATCCTCTAGTGTCCTCCTAAACTCGTCCCATTCACAAGTTTCTGTTGTTTGTTTGAGTCCCCTTATCACTAAGTTGGTGTCAGTTTTAACTTCACACAATATAGGATTGTGGTCAGAATCCAGTTCCTTTAGTACCGTCATATCCTCCGTGGTTACACCAATGTTGGTCAATGCCACGTCTATGAAATCGGGTCTCAGTAGATAGTTCGAGGGATAAAATGTGGGCTCGTCTGGGGTAACAACTACGTAGTCGTTTTGCGTCTGCGTGGTATGCTAATATTCGTCCGTTCCCGGTGGTTAGTCGGCTGTTCCAAATGATGTTTTTTAAATTAAGATCGCCCATCAAAAACAGTTTGTTGTAGTCTGTGATCTCATCTAAGTCTTGTAGTAGCGTCTTAGTCTGGGGTTTGTATATGGCCGCGAACCGGACACTCCCACCGCTAGTATTTACATTTATTGCAGTAGCTTCTATATACTGGCGATTTTGAAATTGATGTGGATAGAGAGGTAGGTGGTTCTTTATCAAGATGGCCGTGCCCCCTCCCTTGCCTTGGGGCCTATCGTTTTTATATATATTGTAGCCAAAAAGGGAGATTTTTTTCTGGCTTTAGATGAGTCTCGTTTATTAGGGCAATATCTATTGAGTAAGTTTTAAATATATTTTCTATTTACTTAGCTTGCGTGAGTATCCCGTTCGCGTTCCATATGAAAAACCCAAAGTATGTCTTTAGTCGCCGTCTAGTTTGCGTTAGTCATAGTCGGTCGAGAAGTATTCAGTCACTCCCTCCAGCAATATCATCAATTTTTCAGTATTGTCGGCCACCTCTCTGAGTCTAATGAGGTATGGTTTGAAGTGTGCGAGTATCTTGAAAATGTTTAGGTCCTTGAGCAGGTTTATGAAATCTTTTATGTCTGAGAGTGGGGAAGTAGTGTTTTCTTGTTGAGGGCGTCTGTTGAGTCCCACCGTGACATTGGTATAGGAGCGGTAAATTGTTGCAACCTCTGCTGTTTTCTTAGTTGATGGGCCGGGGGTTGGTTGGTTGGTCGGAGGGACGCTTTGACGGGTGCGAGGGATAGGAGGGTAATTACCAGTCGTAGGTGGGGGCGCCGTCCTTGTGGACAGAGTCTGTTGTGTGTCGAGTTTGTTAGTCCTGGCCTCCAACAGTTGCACGTATACCGGGCACTTGCTGTAGTTGGCCGTGTGTGGGCCCTTGCAATTGATGCATCTTGCAGTGTCGTGTTGTCTTTTTTGGGCCAGTTGGGGGTGAGGTGTGCTCCGAGACACTTCATGCATCTGGGAATGTTCGAACAATTGTTCTTTGTATGCCCATGACGCTGACACTTGTGACATTGCACAATCGTGTTCCGGAGAGGGATGTAGTGTTCTAACCTAACTCTCGTCTGGTTGAAGTACCTAACTCCAAAGATGGTGGTGTGGACTTCAGTCTTTTTTAGTGTGATCAAAAATGTCGGGAGTAGTGTCACAGTCTGTGTGGTGTTTGTCGCTTCTGTCTTCCTGCTAAACTGTCACACGTCCGTCACTTCGTAACCTAAGTCGATCAGTTCGGTTTTGATGTCCATTGGGTCCATGTTTGGTGGCAGCCCCTTTATGACTACCTTCAACGGCTTGTTTAGAGGAAGTGAATACGTGTAGAATTCCTAGTTTATTTCTTTCAGGGGGGTTTGAATGAGTTTGAAGTTGTGTGCTGAGGTGGTTTGAATCTTTAGTCCATCTTTGATGTAGCTCACAGCAGTGGTGGTTTCGGTGTTCTTGTCGATCTCTGTGATTTTCTTGTAATTGTGGATCCCTACTGTGACGATCGGTGGAAGTCTCTCCTTCATGTTGGTGTCTGCCTTTGCTGAGGGTGTGTCGTTGTTTGTTTTTGTCTCGGTGTTGTGGGGTTCGTATTTGTTGTCGACCGTCGTGATGGTTTTCTTGGCTTGCGCCGTGTCTGTGTTCTTGCACTTCCTCTTCCTCTTGAGTTTGTCCACAAGCGTGAAGGAGCCATTTTCATCGTGGTCTGTTTTCATGTCTGATGAGTCTAAGTTGGTTTCGGAGTTGGAGAAGTTGGCGTTTCTGTTAGTCCGTGGCATTAAAAACACTGTTCCAGTTTCAATAGTCTTTGTGGCGGCCATTTCACTCGGCCCTGAAAAGGGCAGGCTAGTGGCCATGTGCGGAAGGGCTAATGTACCCCCCTCTGCGCAGTGGTGGTGGGCATTATATGTTGTCTGGTGTCCCAGAGGACAGACTCCGGCTGCGAGGTATTGTTTCCCGACTCGGAACATCTACCTTGACAGTTACGCCAAGCCAGGTTGTCTGCGAAAGGGCTGATTTATTGTTTGAGTACCGAGTCACTGTCGTGACTCTTAACCTCGCGAATGAACTTAGATACCTATGAAATGAGACAGATGAAATGAGGCTGTAAGAGAATTACAAGTATTAGTAAATTACAGGCTGCAAAGGAATTACAAGTGAATTAGTAAATCTCTGTGAGGTGGAATTTATGATTGTGAGTGATTGCGTTGGGTCGTGGGGATTGGGGAGGATTTTCTTTTCTTAGGATGTGGGGAGGTGTGTTTAAGGTGTGATGGTGAGTTGTGAATGATTTAGTGAGTCGATTTCCGGGAAGGATCGAAAGGTTGAATTGACTTTTGGGGATAGGTTTGACGCGGATGGTTACATTTCCATTCCCCATCTGGGGCCGACAGTGGCGCCAGCGTTATTCTCTGACTAGTAGAAAACCTAGTCGATTATCCCAGTGGAGTGGGGCGGTGGCAAAGGTGATAAAGAGTTACATGTTTCGGTAGGATTTTCTTTTCTTGGTATTAGGAGTGAGGTGGATACATTTCCATTCACCATCTGGGGCCGCCCCCGGCGCCAGGATTATCCTCTGGCTAGTAGACAACCTAGGCGGTTATTCCCAGTGGCGTCCGGCCATGACTAAGGAAATAATGGGATGAAATGAGTGAATTATTCTGGATGATTCGGTTTTAGGTAGGAGTAACGGCTCCACTTCCTGACTGGCTTAGTTTCTTATTTCTACTGTGGTCATTAATTTAATTTTTATTAGTTATAATTATTATTTATTACAATCTAGGAATTTACATCCAGCGTTATTATTATTATTATTTTTTATTTTTTTTCCTAACTAACTAAATAAGTTTTTAAATTGTTTTGTATATTTATTTATTTTATTTTTGTTTTTTTTCTTCTTCCAGGATTATCAACTGGGATTTTTTTTTTAACTACATCTAACTATGACTATACTAAGCCAGCCTCGGTCGTTTGTAATACCTATCCTCGGAGCCCTGCTTTTATGGTGAATAAAAAAGCCCAATTTCGTTTTTAAGTTTCCCAAAAGCGGTGAATTACAAAAATCCTATTTTTGCGGACGAAATTATCGAATTCAGACAAAAGCGTTTAAAAAAGTGGTTTTTACCAAACTTTCGTGATTAAGGTGACTTTGTTGGGTTAAAACTAGACTTCCAGGACAATGTTTGAAACAGGTAAACTAAACATATTGAAGTGAAAACCAAAAATTACATTTGGTTTGGACCAAAACTGTAAAACAACACTAGTCCGCAAAAAAATGTGCTGTCAACTTATTAAAAAAGTAATATTTAGCGGCAGCTGGTCCGGGATAAGTATGTACAAGTCACAAAGACAGAATATTACACAAAAATTTATTTTTCAATATCCCAAATATTAGCGCGAATGCCGAAAATCGCGATTATCGAGGACATCGTTTAAAATCGCGTATATCGCGCTAAAACGCCGATTTCGCAAATTATCGCGACAATTCTGAGCATATATTTGCAATCAGGGTAACCTGAAATGTGAACATCTGAAAGAAAAAATGCCATATCTAACATTCGCGAATTATCGCGATCTCCACAAACGCAGGGCTCTGCCTATCCTCTGTGGGGTCGTAGCGTCCTAAGTTCCTAACTATTTCGTTCGTGTGTAGATCTGTCTGTTCGTATAGTCTTTTGTTGCGGTCTTTGTAAATTTCCTGTAGCTGTCTGCAGTGGGTCAGTGGTGTAGGTCTGTGGTTTTTGTGCGCCAGGGTGCTCCCGTGATTGTTCTGAGTATTCTGTTTTGTGTGGTTTGTAGCCGTTTTGTTATATTTATTGCTCCGTAGCTCCATGCCATGCAGTTATACAGTATTATAGTTTGTATCATTGATTTGTATAAGATTATTTTTGTGTGGATATTTATTTCCCTACTTTTAAATAAGGTGTACAATTGAATATATCTTCCCTTGACTTTTTTGTTAGTGTTATCAATATGGCTTCTCCAGGTTAGCTTCGAATCTATTGTTGTGCCTA
>JBCFYV010002255.1:32515480-32590010 GCA_039000515.1 Timema cristinae
AAAATATAGACAGTTTTCGATGTTGCAGGCGCTGTAGGTGGAAGGGCTTCCTGATAATTTAATCGCCAATTAGCATATATATATTTTATAATATCCGTGTTTTATTCACTCTCGATAATCGATAATTCATCACCAATTATCCATTATTGAAAATCGATTCGATCACTTCATATCACCCTTCCACGGACTATATGTTCACGATGTTTACAATGCCGGGGAGCGAGTACAAACTTGTTCAACGGGTTTCGTATGAAGGAGGTCTCAGTTCAAATCTCGCTTGTCCATCCCCCAGCACACATCAATAATCAAAAGGTGCGACTCAGTTAAGCTACTATAGAGTATAGTTGTTGTTTTTTGCCCTTCCTACAGAAAATGGTCTATAGTTTTTTCATACTCTAATATTAACCTTCCACGGACTATATGTTCACTTGTTATTATGGAACAAGGATGTTTACGAGTTCCTCACGTCAACATCATGTTCAAGGTTAAATTGGAGCGACGGGTCCAGAGAGGTAGTAGTCTATGCTACTCGCTGATAATGTAGATTTATATTGGTGAAAGAATTTTTAAAATTGGTCCAGTAGTTTTTGAGTTTATCCATTACAAACAAAAAAATCAAATCTTTCCTCTTTATAATATTATTATAATATAGTAGATATAGATTTAGCACCACGTCTTACTAACCTTTCAGAGTATACGCTTATGTACTAACTATGCTAGTGATTTTAAAGATTTGGAAAGTTATATTTAGAGAAAGTGTACCCATATTTGCGTGGAGGGAGAGTATAAAAACATTTTGTAAAAAAACACCCTCAGTGCACCCTATCGAGATTCGAACCTCGATCTCTCCATCACAGGTAGTCTAGTCTAATGCGAGAGTAGCACGTAATATACCATGCGGCCATCGAAACGGATCGCTTGGTAATATTGTTTACAAACACAACAACACGTCAGTTCAAAGCAACTTTCAATTAACATCATTACATCTACAGTATCACTTTGATAGGAACACGCATTTTTGAACGTTATGAAAGTTATTAAAACAATTTTCATATAAATATTATATATTCGTCAGGCCACGTGACCTGCAGCTATCACTTTTGATAGATAATATTAATACCTATGAAATAACACTAGTACTATAATAAAATCTTATCAAAGTTGACGGATTTTGTTGTTGTATTTTGTAAAAATTCTTCCTACCAAAATTATATCGACTATACTAACAGCACTACATAAATTCTTGAGACAATGCCCTCACAGAGGGGAATGTGAAAGAAATCATGTGTTTATGAAGTTCGTTTTAATACAATATGTTCATTCTTTAATACGTATTTGAATTTAGCGTTTTATATAATAAGAAGAAAGTGGAGTTTAGAAAATAATCATTTCTTTGGCTTTGCTTACAAAATTGTTAAATGGTTGTTTAACTATTGTTAACTAAGCGAAGTTTACATAAACTGCACCATTATTCAAAATTGTTTTAAGAACAACAAAGGTTAACATTAATTTGTTAACGTCAGTTAAATAGTATAAATCAAACCTAAAAATAAACAAAAAATGTTGAAGTTTTCCAATCCCTACAAATTATAACGTAATCTCAGGTAAATATATGTTTATATGAAATAAGACAAATAATTTACACAACTTACCGTTCGAGTCATTTTAGTTTTAGCCGGCAAACAAACGACATGATTTCGTCTTGTAAATGCTGTTCTCTTCTGTGTGAAATTTCTTCCAACGACGTTTGAAATCCTAGCTACTGCACGAAGGGGAAGCATCTCGAAATATGTATAAAATAAGTTTGTCTGTGTCAGGTAAATTGAAATAGCTCGATATCATCAGCTCACTTCGAATAATCTAACAATGTAATTTCTGTCTCAGATAAGATAAATTGAAAACAGTGTTGCCAAGATATAGCCGAGAAACACCGCCATATAGACTACCAACGCGTACGAATTTCAGTGTAGAGCTGTAATGGAAAATAATAATTTTTTTTTTTGCCCTCAAATTTCAAATTAGACTAAAAATTGTATTTGTTTATACAGTGAACTCTCTTAGTAGCAGACATCTTCCAGTATTTTAAAAAAAGTCTCAGATATTTGGGTTTTTGTAAATCGTGATATTTGTACATGGTTTATTCTTTATGGACTTATATACTATGCATTATGTATTATAAAAATCTAATTACTGCACTGTGTACTGTGCAGTTACAATGTACTCAAAATAATATTCAACAAAAATAAAACCCGCTTCGGTGGCCGCATCGTCTAACCCTGGTTCGATTCTGGTCGGGTGTACTGAGGTCAGTTTATATTATTATTATTATTATTAATATTATTAGCACCGCGTCTTACTACCCGTTCGGGTTAAACACACTTACGCTAATGTGTAATGGTAGGGTGATTGTGAGATGAAATGGAGGATCTACAGCTTAACGTGGAATCCGAACCACGGTGGAGGCCTGGCATTACCCACATTCACAAGTTGTGATTAATACACGCCTTGTCAGAGGTGAAGGAAGGGTTTGGTAATCAGATAAATCTGGGCCAAGACCGAGGATTGAACCCCGGACCCCAGCTCAGAAGTCCGACACCTTACCCCTAGACCACCAGCTCACCAAAGATGCATTACTAGTTCCCTGTTCCGCTTAGGTTTAAATATGTGTGTGTGTATATATATAATCTAGGAATTTATTTTCAAAACGAATTTATGCTTAATAAATATTTTTTAAGGCCTCCTGCCTTTTCCTTTGGCAACCTAGAGTATTAAAGAAATCAAACTGTTTCGCTGGAAGGAAAGGTGGGAAAGTTCAAAACTGCAAAAATACTGACCTTTTCTCTCGTTCATTACGGACCGGCCTTAACGTTTAGTACTTTTGGTCATAAACTAAGCTGAGGGGCTGGGGGTCCAGTGTTCAATCCTCGGTTCCGGCACAAATTTATCTGATTGCCAAACCCTTCCTTCAATTCTGACAAGACGTGTATTAATCACAGCTTGTGAATGTATGGAATGCCAGGCTTCCACCGTGGTTCGGATCCCACGTTAAACTGTAGGTCCTCCATTTCATCTCACAATCACCCTATCATTACACGTTAGCGTAGGTGCGTATAACCCAAACGGGTAGTAAGACGCGGTGCTAATAATAATAATAATAATAATAATAATAATAATAACAACAACAATAACTAAGCTGAGGTAATAGTTCAAATAAAAATAAAATGGTGTGATCATAAACCAGTGAGGTAATGTCAGAGTGACTTTACCTAGTATTTTTGCTACAGGTTGACTTGTCGTTTGAATGGCAGTAAGGCGGTTTTGGTCAAGTAACACACTGCTGCTATACCATCGTGTGCAGTGATTTGATGTAGAAATATTACTTACCATCAACTAGGTCAGAAGCATATATTTAAGTTTTCTGTGCAGAATTTTAGTGTTAAAATAATACTTCTGATTACCTTCTTGTAGGAATGATAATGTGTATTTTTTCAATATGGGGATGGAAAAATGTCTAACATTGCTAGGGTATAGAGCTAAATGTTTTAGCTCACCGACAATAATATTTATTTAATCATAGGTCCAAATTTGTGGGAGGAATTAATATTTGTCCCTTGTGACGATTTAAAACAAAATAATTTTAAATCAGTGTATAACCCGAACGGGTAGTAAGATGCGGTGCTAAGTATTATGATTTTAAATCTACTTATTTGTAGGCTTGGACCCTCATTTACCCTTAAAGGTAACAAACAGTCTTACCTTGACGAATTACACTATAGCCCTCTATTTTAAGTTGTGCCATAATGGAACCATGAAAGGTAAGTTAGTTACATTTCAGAATAAATTAAGAGTACAATATCTATAAATAAAACATAAATAAAATATATGAATTGTTAAAATCTCATTTTAAGGTAATCAAAACCGTGTACTTATATAAGTTTGACGCGACAGGGATGGGATAGGGTCTACAATAGGACCTAGGCTATTATTTACTATTTACGGTACGGTACATTTATTTAAATAGAATAGTGTTAGGCATACGATCTTAGATTAAATTGGTTTATATATTTATGAAGATAGTGACCTTTGCGTAGAAATTAGTTGTTAAAACAAAAGGAAAATTCATTATATAAATAGTAAAATAATAATTGTAAATGAAGAGGTTTACCAAATATTTCATTTCACTTTTGGTTACAAGAGCATTGTTAATTCCCTAGTTAGAGGGCTAGACTAATTACCCTAATATTCATAGTTACCTTATCATTTAGAATTAGTTACTACGAGCATAGATATCATCATCATCATCATCATCAATATTCAACGTTTCCGCCTCTACGGGCCTCTTCTATTCCTGGCGAACTCTCCAAACTTCCACCTCAGCCATACTTCTCCAGTCCGCTTCTTTAGCCTCCATGTCGTTCTTCGCTTGGTCCATCCATATGGTCCGTGGTCTTCCAATATCATAGATGTATTAGATTCAATTAAGTGAAAAATAACAACATGGACACAGGAATCGAACCCAAGACCTTGGGATTTGCACGCCAATGCTTTACCACCGAGCCATCTCAAAATATCTTCTTGCATCCAAGCCCAGGATGGGAGATGAACCAGAATGGCTCAGTGATAGAGCACTGCCGCGCAAAACCAAAATTCCCGGGATCGATTACTATGTCCAGGTTGTCCTTTTTCACTTAATTGAAGTTGATTTAACTATCAATACTGATCCTGTAGACAAATAGCATGACATACATGAATTATAACTTTGATATAATATTGATTTAAAAGCTATGTCTATTGTGATGTCTCTAAATTACTCTCCTTGAGCACCCCAGCATGGGGTTTAAAAGTTAATGTAGTCATAATTACACTTTAGGTTTTCATAATTTATTTGGATTCCCCCCAGCTACTAGTTGCTAGCTGTTTGGATGATATTATGAAATTTAGAGATAAGTGTTTTTTGCTACACATGTGAGAATTTATATTTTTTTATTCTTATTAAAACACAATATACAGTATATATATTTTATTACAGGTAAAGTTACATAATATAAGTTATATAATATATATCTTATATTATATAACTTTACCTGTAATAATTTCTGTCTAAACACTCGCCTGTGCACTTTAACAAGTGTATTTAATAAAATACATATTTCTTCTTTGAGATTTGCAGTAAAAAAAAAACTTTTGCCTATTTATATATTTCTTAACAAAGTCTGAATGCAATGTATTGCTACCTTAACATTTCTTGATCGTTCGAATATACATCTGATCAATTAGATAATTTCCGAGAAAGGCTCCTGAAGCCACGTGGTTATTTTGCCTGCTTCTCTTTGCAAACTCAGTTTTCAAAGAGGTCGACCCCAGAGAACTAATCTCTTCATTTTCATCCAATAAAGAACGCACGGAAGGAACCAAGAATAAAAGTGGAATGAGTTATTACTAAGATGCAAGTGTTCGGTGGAAGTGTGGGCTGCAATAATAAATTTGATTATGAATTGTGACCCTATTCTACAAAATGTTTAAAAAAAATGGAATTAATAAATTATAATTTAATTTACAATAAAAAATAATTCTAAAAATAACCTTTTAAAGGGATGGAAAAACTACATCGTTTCGCCATTGCCAACTAAATATAGTCCCAATTTTATCACCAATATTAAAATAAAGTTGTCCACGTTAACATTGTTTCCGGGCAGAAAATGTAAAACTGACTTAAATTTCATATATGATTAAGTATACAATAATTTGTGAAAATAGTTTCAACGTTGACACCTACCTTCAAACAGTGTGTCTTCTTAAATAGAAAGTTTTAATAGAAAATTGAGTTTTAAAAAAAATTATAGCCTTGGAGTTTTTAGTAGACTAGGTCTACTATTATTTTATTTTGTTGGGAGCTGAGTTGGGCCTGATATAATACACTCTCTTAAAGGTCACATGATTACAACGAGTCTACTCCATTATACAACCAACAGGTTGGTGCCATTTAAGAGCGGAACAGAGATGATTACACATTCAGGGAGCTAGCTGACATGCGCCTTGTTTACGGGGTCACTTGGTGATAGTTATAGTAGTGACATACATGTATCAGTAAATATAGTAGCAGGAGATGCTATAATGAGTATTTGAGGTTGGGGAACACATGATCGGTGTGACGGGTTACCTAATCTTTAGGAAGTTTGAAGTTCCATAGAGACTCTCGGGGAAATCGCTGAGCATGGGTTCCTTTATACCAATATAGTCGTTATAGCACCATCTTCAATCCATTTCCTTTTGGCACACATTCAAAATCACCATGCATAAAATACTAATTTAAGTATGCTTAATTAATGAGAATTAAATCGTTTAGTTTTACAAAATTGTTTTTCATTACTTCCATAGTTTTAACAATTTATAATAGGCCTAGTTAATAAATTTGACATAAAACTATAATGAGCAGAAGTTAATGTGTTAACGAAAAAAAAAGTTTTTACCGTATTCTATACTTTTGCTAGCTTTGTCATTATTTTTTTTATATAAATATTATAATACATTATATTTTTAAAATGTTTTACTTCCTATAGTAATAGTAATAAGAATTACAATTATGATAAACGTTTATTTCAGCGGCCAAATTGGTTGATATAACTTGACTTCTTAGACAGACTTTGCTTTTTTTTTAACACTTTTCCTCCTTGCGGGTTTCAAGTGAATTATTGCAATAAAATCTAATTCAATTATTTATTTTCGATTACTTCTGAATCATTGGAAAGTTATAAAACAATTTTTATTCAAATATTAATATGATAGTTGAAATTAATGTTTATTGTTGAAATGTACAAATAATATAAACAGTATATTTATATTAAATAACGTTTAAGCAATCAATCATAATACAACCTACTTCGTAAAACGCATTTGATTTAATATTAACTTGTATTGATGCTAATGAGGACAAGTTGAAGCTAAAGACTCAAGTATTACAACTAAAAGGCGTATATTTTCACCTCAGTAAGGTTAGTAACGTGATTGAGAAGTCAGTTTTTCTTAAACTATAATCATACAATATAAAGGGCAAATCATACAAATGGTATTAACAAATTTTAAAAAAAAATTCTGGCAGTTTAACTGCGGCCAGTAATCTTAAAAACAATAGAATTCTCTCAGGACATAGGCCTACCCAAAGCCATTATTGACAGTGATAGTTTTTATCACTCACCATGATGGAAAGAGGAGGGTTAGTTAACGTACGAAGCGAACTCAAGGTACATTCCGAATCAACCATGTAATGGTGCCGTGCCTCGGTGAGAGTAGTCAGCGCCGGCCGGGATTCGGACCGAAATAGATCTCAAAGGGGGTTAGTTAGAGCTTGAATTCCAACGTTTCAACGCTTTCGTCCACAAATTGGGTTTTCAAAACCACATAAATGGGGTCTTAAATGTTACAATTTCATAGCGTATAACATTTTACATTTAAACAATCGTTTAGTAATGATTTGCTGCCGTTCAAAGGCATTAATTTAAATATAGTTGGAAAATGACATCTGACACATGGATAGAACTCAAGACCTTTGGATTAGAGCTCAAAAGTTATACTACTTTTTTTAAAATACATTTATTTAGCACCGCGTCTTACTACCCGTTCGGGCTATACGCTTAAATATTAATTACACTAATGGGTTATGCATTGGAAAGTTGAATTAGAAGAAGTGAACCCGCATTTGCATGGAGGGAGAGTGGGAAACCATTTAGAAGAAACCACTCTAAGTACATCTGACCGATATTCTCCCCATACCCAGCATTCTAGCTCAACACGAAACCAGCGCGTTAGCTAACTACGCCACCAAGGTGGGTGTCATACTACTGAGCTATCCAGGTTCGTCTTGTGTTAAAACTTCAAAGTCATACGTCACTCATAGGGGTCATATTATAAGGTAGAGTCTGTGATGGGCGTGTGAGGTCATCTATACTAATATTATAAAAAGGAATGATTTGATTTTTTTTTTTTTTTTGTAATATGGATAAACTCAAAAACTACTGGACCGATTTTAAAAATTATTTCACCAATAGAAAGCTACATTATCAGCGAGTAACATAGACTATATTTTATTTTGAAAATTTAATTTATTCATCATTAAAATGTCGATAGTATATTATATAGTCGTTGGAAAAATAAGTTATTGAAGGGATAGTGGGGTTGGTGAAGGGGGTGGGGGGTAAGGGTAAGGAAAGAGGAATGAGATTAAAATAGGAGGGAGGATCAAAAGAGGGAGGGGCTATACAGTGATGGTAGGACTGTATTTTTTAAAAAAAGTAAAAAAAGCTTTGATTTTATATTGACATGATGGATGATTTGAAGCTTTGTTTTACAGAATTCTTTACATTTTTTTACGGGGAAAGGGGCTAGTCATCTATACAGAGAGAGATCCACAAGTCACGCAACCCAAAGAAAGAACTTATATTTTATGCCATATAATCTATACTTATAAAATAACATGTCCTGACTGACTGACTGACTGATTCATCATCGCCGAGCGCAAACTATCAAGGCTACAAGCATGAAATTCGGACTGTATATTCATTTTGTTATGTAGGCACCCACTAAGAAAAGATTTTAGAAAATTCCACCCCAAAGAGGTCAAAATAGGGATGATAATATGTATGATAATATGTATGAAAGTCCGTCATTTTGAAAGTTACATAAACAAAATTTTGTATTTCGGTTATTGACGTAAAACCAATAAATACATGTTTCAGGAATTTTGGAAATTTTATTTAATAAGGGATGAAAAAGAGGGTGAAAGTTTGTATCGGACTTGCATTATTTTTGATCTGAGGTCAAGTTATGGTCATCAACGTAACGTAATATTTTAAATTAATCTGTAAATACATATGTATATTTTCGTATTTGTATATAATCAACTTCCACGCGAGCAAAGCCGCGGGCAACAGCTATCTAGTAATATATATATATATATATATATACATATAATGTAAAACAAGCAATAAACCATAAGAACATCACAGAAGTTGTTGAAAGTGTGATCCTCCTTCTCCGTAACACAAATTCACTCGTTTAATCATATTTCTAGACACACGACGAATCATTGCTTGTGGTATGGTTGCAATGCACCTTCCTATGTTGATTTGCATTTAAACCAAGGTTCAAGGGTTGTTTGCATACACTGTCTGTTTTAAGTATCCCCACAATAAAAAATAAGGTGACGTTAGGTCTGGGGAACGAGGTGGCCACAAACCATTAGAAATAACACGATCACCAAAAAAACTCGGCCAGCATTGTCATGGTGGAATTGGCCGTGTGTGCAATGCCTCCATTTTGCTGAAACCACCAATCACGTTCTCTTTACTCCAGTAATGTAATAAACTGCATAAGATATGCCTGATAACGTTCAGCATTAACTGTTTCTCTATATAAAAGAGGACTCACCATCCCGCGACATGAAATTGCACCCCACATTCCAATCTTCTGTGTAAAGGAACCTCAAGGAAAACTACTGCTCTGACTGTTTACATAACTTAAATGAGCCTTAAATAATGGCTCTAAAATAATGTTCCAAAACGAATACTCGCTCTGCTCGTGAAAAACTCATCTTACACTTTCAAATGCTGCAACTCAACTGGCTAGACCTAATGTTAAATGTACGTCTCAAGGTCACAAGGACTGCACAACACCCGGCCATCATTACATTGTTGTCATACATATAGACAATATGTTCGTTTTCTATGTTCTTCTGCGAGAAATATCCTTGAAAAAACAAGGTTGCGCGACTTTTGGATCACTTGTAGTAGCTATCATCATAGACTCTGTGTTTAACTACGAGTGATGAGGGATCTCGAGCATAAAACTAGCCTGGATATCTCAAAGCAGAGCAGTGGTCCGTAGCCAACAGTACTGGAGCACCCGCAAAGGTGCTGGAACGCTTTTTGTCCAGGTGAGGGGCAAAATGACTTTTATGTCCAGATTAAGTCACGTTAAGTAAAACATGGAATGGAAAGGGTGGGGGAGGGGGCAAAATGACATCATAAGGACGTTGCCTACCTGTGAAGTCACGGCTGATCAAGATAAGATTTCCAATATTACTGAATTTACGTTTAACATGAAAGGGAAAACATTGTTAAAACGTTTTTGTAAGTGTTTAAGAAATGTTTGGCAATCTTTAAATTTTTTTATAGTTTTAACTTTTTTAACTACAAAAATTATTAACATAGTCTTACTTACTTACATATTGAGGTTTTGCTTACTTTTCAAATTCTTTTCTTAAAATAGAAATCAATATTTTACCACAATGGTTCACACTATTTACAGTCCTCTCTAATTTGCTTTCAATATTTTTTATTAACCTTCACATACACAAATGAGCTCTGAGGTTGCAAAATATTTTTTAACAACACTGTTTTAGGGATAAACAAACTTATATCATTTTCACACAGCAAATAATGTATAGAAACTGAAAAAAAACCAAACACGCCCGTGTCTATAGCTCTGAACAAATTACGTGACCTAATAGCACATGCTACACAATATCCAGATCACGAAATTGCTATTGTATAACATGGGCAACGTGCATGAACTATAGGTGGCGCATATATCGGTCACGTGGAGAACAAAATTAATTTATTTGATTTAAACTTGTTGGTGTATATTGCTCGCCAAATAGTTCATTCACAAAATCTTTTTTTCATTTTGATTTGTCATTGGCTTACTTTAACTGTTATTTAACCTCAACAAAACTTATAATATATTTTGATTGTGGTATGAACGCTATAAAAAATCATAAATGTGAATTTTGAATAAAAGATGAGTCTATCAATCTTGTTCAATGTTACTGGCTAAGATAATTATAAGTACCGTAGATTGTTTTCAAAAAAAATTCCAAGGCCCTTGCCCTTTGTCCCGAGGAAAGGGGGGCAATGCACTCATGCCCCACCCCAGTTCCGCTGCCTATTTGTTGCAAGATCTTTCCAATCCACAACTGGATGTGGTACAGTCGGGAAATATAATCGTCACCAGTGCCAAAAATAAACTTTATCTTTTTTTTAAACTGGCACTCGTTAGCGCCTATTTTAATATATTTGACACAGGAAGCCTAATTCCAAAATGGGAATTTTTAGACATCATAAAATAAATATATTTAGGCCTACGCTTAAATATCCATGAAACAGATATATTGTAGATAACGTCCTGTGCTACTCAGTAAGATAAAAGGTTTTTAATTAAAATCCTCTGTCAAGTGATCAGTTTACTTCTAGTGTTTGTAACAAGATAAACGTGACCATTGACGGAAAACTGGCTGTAGTGCTACCATAAGTGTCCTTGCACTTGTTTTGTGACGTCAACTCTATTAGGTTAAAAGTTATCAAAACGCATTTCCTCAAATATAAGTTTACTATGTGTTTACCTAAAGAGGGTTAAATGGGCCTAGGAGATATGAATAAAACATTTGACAAAACTAAAGGTACAAACCTTTTTGTTGTTTCTTTTTATATAAAACTACGTTTTATAAAAAGATATTACATATAGAATAACCATATTTATATAAAATGCCATTTTGTCCCCATATTTTTATGCAGACTTTCTGAAAATTTTGATTTTTTTTTCGAGATCTGTCCGACTACAAATCTAAACACATTTGGAGGTGAAAAAATATTTAAGCCAAAGAATATTGCTCAATCGACTCCAAGTTTTATTAGACAAATTTATTGCTTGACGATAAATGACAAATATTATTTTGTGAACCAATTGACAAAAAAATAGTATGATTAAAAACGAATCCTTTGAAATTCTTGATCGTACATGGAATAACAAAATAATCTTTTTGAACTAAAATTACCTAAGATTACAATGACATATTTTAAAAAGGTTAAATTAAATTATCGTGATGTCAGTAATTAATTTTAATAGTGTTCTATTCTGAAAATAGATGCATCAAATACAAAATATTAGCGTCAATTCGTTGCGAATCGTGACGTGCAGACATACATCATCATCACAAACTGTTTCTAGCTTGTGGTCAGGTCCGTTTATTAAAATTCTTCCATCTGCCTCTGTCCCTCTATCATTTTTCCTCCTGCACTCTCTTCCATTCTCCTTTTCCCATTTGCACACTTTCTGCTTCCTTCTTCTCTCTTCTTTGGTCTCTCTTGTGGTCTCTTCCCTAAATACTTCATATCCATTAATTTTCTTGGAATCCTCTCCCCTTCCATCCTCATTACGTGTCCATACATATCATCCTTGCTTCATCAACTATCTCATGAACCCCTAACTCTTGACCTTACATTTTCATTCCTAATCCTATCTCTTCTAATGACAGCTAGCATGCTCCTCAAAAACTTCATTCCCGTGTCCTCACTTTCCTTGTTCCTCTTTTATCCAATGCATACAAACACACCAACGGAAAAATACTTATCGGTAAACTTTTTTTTTTTGGTCGTTCAAGCTTTATGTAAGTTGAAATGATCATTAAAATCAACACGGAATAATTCACTGTATTATCTTATTGTGGGGGTTTATGTTCACGAAAATAAATGATGAAGTTAAATCGAATTAAAATAGAATATTCATGAATATCTTAGTGTGTTTTTCACAAATATAAATGTTTATGTGAATGACAAGTAAAATTGGGCAGTTCAGTTCTTTTATTGAGGTACACTCTGTTTACTCTGAAGGTAGCAGTCTTACCTTGACAGATTACACTGGATCATTACCCAAACGGTTGCAGAATGTGTGGGTTTTCCTCAACATGGTTCTCAAAGCCACGCAATAGCTAGAGAAATTAATCAAAATTAGCCCTAATTAACACGTTCCTTGGATTAAATTGTGTAAAATTGTTAATAGCTGACATACTTGAACTAAAGTTGATTTGTAATTTTATCCCCTTATTCACTTTTATTTTAATATAAGATAATTAGAAATAGGAGTAAAAACATCAGTTAGTTAGGGAATTAATGTTTTTACTAATAAGATATATATTATTATTATTATTATTAGCACGCGTCTTACTACCCGTTCGGGTTATACGCACTTACGCTAATGTGTAATGGTAGGGTGATTGTGAGATGAAATGAAGGCCTACAGTTTAACGTGGAATCCGAACACGGTGGCGGACTAATAGCAATTTAAATTCACATATAAATTGTATAATGTAAAATATTAAGCAACGTACAAAAAAGAAGAAAAAAACAGTTTTCATTGTTCGTAAATATTTTAGCCTACGCAGAAAAATCAGTTACAGACTAAAGAAAGCCCTAAATGAAAAACTTTGGCTTATTCAAATGAGGTTTTTTTTTATCGACGCGTCTTATTACCTGTTCAGGTTATATACATATGATAATTAGGTGTAAGTAGGAATGAGGAAGGAAGACTTTTTAAAGGTACAGTAGCCCCATGGCTTCTTTGGTGCTGAGCGCTGACGGCTTTGAAAAGTTACCAGAACAAATTATGTATCCCTACGCCGAACCTTATGATCTGCAAAAACATGTGTTTAGCAGCTGTCACTTCTGATGGTCATAATTTAGGTATTTACCTAAATGTTGACTGTCAGAATTCAGCTGTGAGCTGTCAGTCAGCACCAAAGAAGCCATGGAGCTATTGTGATCTACCTGCATTTTCGTGTAATGAGAGTGGGAAACCTTTTAGGAAAAATCACCTTCAGTAAACCTGATTGGGATTCGAACCCTAACCTCCCCGTTATCAGCATGGCAGTCTAGCACGAGAGTGATGCCTTAGACTAAAGGTTCCCAAACTTTTTAAACTGAAGGAGCCCTTGTAGTAAAAAGAGTATGTATTGGAGCCATTATAAAAATCTCTATAGTAATATTATGAACATTCAATAACTACAGTTAAATTTTAGGTCTATTAATGGACACCTTCCCTATACAGTCGATAATATTGACAATAAGTAAAAATATTGACAATACTATTGACCGTGTGGGTTGGATATTGAGAGATTGGAGTTGGTTTTAACGAAAATCTAGATTTTTTTGAAATCCGACCGTCAATATCGGAAGATGGTGGTGATATTGACAATAATATTGATTACCTAAGTGCGCTCGTAAATATTTCTATCATTATTTTAGTTTAACACAGCACGTGATGGAGAATGCGTCTCGCCAGTCTGACGCATAGAAAGTACCTGTATCAAGTGAATTGAAAGATCATGTCAATGAATCTCAAACTGAAAATGGATGTGGGCTGCTCCAAAACTTCATTGCTCAATATGAATGTTTTCCGGAAATATGGACTTCACATGTTTCGATTACTGCTGTACTGATTGAAATAGGTGACATTATCGCTGAAAATTGTAGGTACTAAAATTGCTTGCCTGTAGCAAGGTATCGCAGAGTTACTGCTAGCCTTTCTTCTGTGGATAGATCTGTACAGTTCCGCATATATGTTAGTAAGCCTATGTTAGTCATTTTAACAATTAAAACAGTTCAACTAAAACCACAAAAATGTTTTAAAGATTGCTAAAAAATTTATGAAACACTCACAAAAACGCTTTAACATTTTCCCGTTCAGGTTAAAATGTTACACGTAGGTTTAACAGAATATTTAGTGGGTAGACTCAAGAGATTGAATTAAATTAACATTTTTACTACAATTTAAAATTCATTTTAAATATATCTTTACACGCTACCATGGTAAGAAAACATCCTTGAAAATGAATCAAATTGTCGAATTGACTCATCGTATGACAAAAAAAACACGTTAAAGCATAGTATATAGTCATAAAGATTCTATGTCCATAACCTGTATATGCTATAGAGTTGCGGAAGGTGATGTACTATTGTATTTTAATTTAACTTTTGTTATTTTATCTTAGTAAGAAAGTGTACTGCTATGGTGAACATTGGAATCAACGGTTTTGGTCGTATTGGTCGTATGGTGTTGCGGTGCGCTCTAGAAGACGGTTCAGTCACGGTAAGTTGTCGCAACTATAAGGATCTATGCTACGTTTAGTCTGACCGGTAAAAAGCTTACCTAGCACGTTTATACTATGGCGTAGCTTATAAGATAAAGCCATAGTGCAATACGTCAATGAAAGATGCTGCCGAAGTGTACATTTTCAAATTATGCTTTTTCCTTATAAATCTAGTAAAATTTCATAATAATTATACAACATTTACTATTAAACATTAAAACTCGGTAAATAGATAAAAATTAATGTGAAATTTGGCATTGCTTTTCCTATACTAGTTCTCTATAGTTTGGTTTGTTCGATAAAATTGCAGTCATTAAAGTAGTTCCTAAGTGTTCGCCCATCATGCGAGACCTATTTTGTGCTTCAGGAATCTCATGTTGGAGAAAATGGTCTCACACAAGTATGTTGAATTGAGATGATTAAAGACAGAATGAACTTACTGATTTTTTTTCAATCATCACAATAAAAATATATTTGAAATAAATTTAGCAACTGATTCTATTTTTTCCCAAGCTTCGGGAATCTTCGGGAAAACTCAGCTCTCAATTCCTTTATGATTTTAAGAATTTTTTGCTGCTAAACATTTTTGTATTTAAAATCATTAACTAGCCAATTGAAGAAAGGGTTGTGTTCAATATATATTTTTTAAATTGTTTCTCACAAACGTCAATTTTCCATAAAAGATTTGAGACACAACTATGATCTTTAAGATTTGTTAGTCATCACCTTAAGTAGCTCTTTGAATCATCGAAGGACTTTGCCTTTGTTTAGCTGACGAACACTCGCATGAAAAAGTAGCTCTCCATATTTACAATCCAATCCATCATTAAACTCTCTGAACAATCTCTGTTTTAATGCCGGAGGTGCAATGTTCTAAACACTTTTTATAACTACCTTCATGACATTCTCCACGCATAATACGTTTTTGTAAAGAGCTTGTGTGTGAATTACAAGTGATACTACATAAATGAGAGAAACAGTTAATTTAGTCACACGATTAAATAAAAGTATTACGAATGTCAGTAAATCCATAAGCACTATAAGGGAGCAATGCTTGGACAAATTTTCCTAGGCCATTTAATTTGTGAATGCTGCAAAAACATCTGCTCCTGTAGTAGTTATGACCACGAGTATAATTTTCAAAAATTCCTCTCTACCCGAAAGATCGCTGGATCTCATTTATCAAAAATACTTAGGCCTGGTTGTAATTTTCACTATATGATTTGATTGATTCGTTTATAAACTGAAGAATAAAATAATTCTACATCTGCCTTAAGTAGTTTGATTAAATTTGTTGCCAGGATCTCGAATCGGCATGCACGCTGATACTTGGACAGAATTAATAGCAGCTAATATTTATCTTTATTTGTTAATTCAAAAAGTAGTTCTATAGCAGATTCAATGAAGGCCTTATTCATTAACTCGCCATAGGTGGAAAGTGTTTTCTTCTTTACCAGCACAAACTAAACTTTGAACGATGCTACGGTAACTGAAAACCACTCCATTAAAGGTCAAAGACTACCTAGGAAAGTGTACAGGTTCACATAGCCCAAATTTTAAAACAAAGATAAGCTTCGAAAAACAGCTTGGATCTGCTATCGATGCTAGAGATTAAACTTGCACTGGCACGTGCTCCGGTTCATTACCAGACACATCGGCTACTAGAATAGGAGCACACATACATGACATGTTATGATAGATCAGGCTAAGTTGGCCCCACTTAAATATTGTGTTTAAACATTTGATACAATACTTGCTAGTTTAGAAAACCAAAGCTAGACTTCCAACTACGTTGTACCATAATTTTGTTTCATGATCGACCGAAAACTCCCGCACAATCAACCAGTTGCCAATCCATTCCTATAGTCTTAGTTTTACTGGTAGTAGCAGTGGATTTCCTGTTAATATGATCTGATTAAATGTAATATCTGTTCACATTATAGCCATGTATATGCTTTGTATCACCCAAGCAATAGTCCTGTTTGAATTGCCTTCATGTTCACACGGTGTTACTGTGTTACAGGTCGTGGCAGTGAATGATCCATTCATAGGCCCTGATTATATGGCCTACTTGTTCAGATTTGACTCTTCACACGGTGCATTCAATGGCGAGGTGTCTTTTCAAGAGGACTGTCTTGTTATCCGTGGTAAAGATCATTTACAGCCTATTAGTTTAGATATATTCAAAATATCATGAAATTCAATTTCAATCAACTCAACCTTCTTTTTTTCCCTACTATTCAAAACATGTGTTTAAATTTGATATATTTATATTTATTGCTTCACTATAAATAGTTGTAAGATTAAGGTCCATCGTAGCTAGTTCATTGATAATAACTTATTTTAAGAGTGTTAGTACTGCCTCAATAACAATTAGTATTTCAATCCATTACTTTACCAGAGAGCTTGACATCGTTTATAATGAAAATTATGTATGCAGGTGCTTTGTAACAATACCTCACCAGCCATATTTCTTTTTATTTCAATGCTATGACTGTTATTTCTCGCTGTCAAATTGAATCTTTAGAATACTGTAGTTAGCAGAGAGATAAACAAGCTAATATTGATTTCACTTTCATTATTACTCTAGAATGTACAAACTCAAATTTTACTAACGAAAGAGTGTCTCATAAGTATGACCATAATATTAAAACACCAGAACTACAAATTTAAGATAACTGCTTTATCATTTACTTGATTAGTCGGCATGAAATTCTGTTATTGTCATACTTGAGCGATCAAACGCGAGCGATTTTGAGCGGTGTGGTGCTGCACGAAGCGAAGCGAGCGGATTGACGCGATTTTCCTGCATGGGCGAATAAAGAAGAAATAGATCAGATTTAAAATCATTAGCCATTATGTTGTCAAGGAAACTAAATAAAATTAATAAACTAGAAAAGGCTAAACGGAAAAGATCTCAAACAAATGTAATCTACTGGGAGAGAGAATCCATTCTAAATCAATAATATAAGCATGGGCCGATACAATACACTCGTATTTTCTTTCTAAGTAAACCAATTTCCAGCCCGTGTAACCAGATACCTTCTACAATACCTTGTACATAATTCGAGCGCCAGGTAGTTACATATCCTACCAATGTTCACTATGAGGTAATTTGAGGTTATTACAGATCCCCCGTGAGAGAGTGGAGGTCGGGGTGAACTATTGGTACCGTGCTACTTCCAAGGGCACAAGTTCCAGATTAACAATATTTTTTAAATGAAGTAAATAAAATAAAATATGCATAGTGAGCAATAAAATGCCTACCCATACTAAAGAAAAGTGCATGCCCAGCCCATCAGCTGAGGTTTCCTCCTGAGGAACATACTGGTATTTATCACAATGGTATAATTAGTTTGGTACATTCTTGTCCTTCGTTTAAAAGGGTTTGAAAGTTTTATGGAGTATATTATTTTGTACTGTCTTAAATTTCCATTTTTAAAACTTTAGCAGGGAAAGACAACTCCAAATATTAATGAGAGACCATTTATTTTTAATTGCCGGGAGAAGATTAGCTCAAAAAGCTTATTTAATATACTTTTAATTTTTCAAAATATTACAGATAAGGACCGCTCTAAAAATAGCTTATAGAGAGACATTCAATTATATTTTTTAATTTGGAGAAGGTTCACTCCAAATAGCTTGTAGAGAATTATGATTAAAAAATAACAATTCAAATGAGGGCCCCCCACCCCCCCTAAATATCTTCTGAGATGTGCCTATTTTCAAAAAAATGCATTGTGTCTCCAAGGCCCCCCTCCCCCTTTTATCTTTGGGTTAAAAGCTCTTTAAATCCCCTTTTTATTTGCTAAGATAATTTATCCGCTTGGACCAATATGGTTTCACCTCCACTGAAGTCGAGTAGGGGGGAGAGGAGGCATGCTAAGTCCCTCGTACTGGGCCCAGTTTGTGCATCTGGTGGGCCTGGGTTATTACATTATAATTGAAATGAATATTACATTTAGACCTATTAATTATGTTGATTTATTGAAATAATTAAATTGTGGTTAGCGTATATCTTTTTCACTGATTACTAACTAAGCGACTTTTTAATCACCAGATTAGGTGTAGTTTGACCCAACTAAAATACACACAATAAACATTGCCGATGAATGTTTAAAACAGAAATTGTGAAAATAAACGCTCCCTGTATCTGAATACTCGGAGCATCAGTTGTGAAACCTACTTCAGTGGCCGCATGGTCTAAGGCATCAATCATTCTTGCAATATAATATACTTTCTATGACAGGGAGGTTGGGGTTCAAATCCCGGTTGAGTGTATTAAAAAAAAAGTTTTAAAGTATTTGATCGGGTCAACCGCTTGGAGTTGTGCCGCGTCGCTCTCCACGTCACGTCGACTTCTTGAAGGACACTTCGCTTCGCTTCACCCTCACCGCTTGCGTTCGATCGCTCACGTAAAGGTGGCGACTGACTTGTAATAGAACAGTGTACTATAATACACTAACCAGTGCAGTGTAACGAGCGGAGCCATTCGATGGAAACATGCTCCACTCGACTATAGTTTTTACACGATCCTTTTGTTGTTACATTCCAAGTCAGTGCCGGGCACAGTAACCAGTCGTCAGAAGTGAATACTGGAGGAAAGACGTGTTGTGTGCTATTACTATTTTGCAGCAAATGTCAGAATAAAATGGAGTGGAACTAAGAAAACACTTTATTTTTGAAGTTATAACTTCTTTAGGCGCGTTATGAAAAAATGATGAGAGTGAAATATTAAGATGCGCGCGCATCACTGTAACACAAAAGTAACAGGTTGAAACTAAACCGCTCATTAAGTCTCGGAAAAAAAAAAAGCTACCAACAAAATAGAAATAGAACCTCTGTTAGTCGCGCATGTTGGTACGCTCGTCGCCTCTGATCACTGTTTACATATATATAATATTTATCCACATGTTTCTAGTTTCTACATTCACAACACGTGTTTTAGTTTCATAAAGTGCGAATTATATATGTGCTAATAAATTATATTTAGTAGTGATTTAAATTGAATATTTTGATTAATATTATTTACTATTCGTAAATATTAGTGAAAAAAATTGTGCTTATAGACTTTTTCAAGTGCTCCAATATAATTGAGGTTAACTATCCGTATGTATTATTTATTTTATTTAACATAATTAATACTAAATATTATTAAATTATTATTGTTAAATGTTTATTATTGGATATTTACAAAATAAAGAAATAAAATTAATAAAACATTTAATAAAAAATTTGTGATAAAAATTTAAATCGAACATCTAATTAAAATATTAAGTTTTAATATTTATTATTAAATTGAATAAATAATAAATATTTATAAAAATAAATGAACAAATTTAACTAAAACTTTTTGATAAAAATGAAAAGTGAATATTAAATTAAGAAAATAATAAATATTTAAAAAATGAATAAACTTAAATTCAATTTTTGAATTTATTATTAAATTTATTCATTTACTTTTAAAATATTAAATAATCAATAATAAATATTTAAAATTAAGAATCTTATAATATTTAGTACAAATTATGTCATATATATTTATTATTTTCTAAATTTTATTTTGAATAATTATATATATATATATATATATATTATTATTAAATTTTTAATGATGCCAAAGAAGTATAACTTGTCACGCGCGTACATAAGTACACACACCCATTTTTTTATTGAACAATATAGGAATAAAAGTAATTTGTGAGATCGACAACATTATAATAAATTTAAAAAACGCTGCACTCGCGACTTGTAGGTTCGACATTTCAGCTATAAATGAGAAAAAACCGGAACACTTTCGAGACGAGCATTCAAACTGAGCATTCACCGTGCTCAATTAAGAACTTTGAGCCAGGCTTTGTAATGTAATGCTCGGCTCAAATCAGTCGCCGGCTTAAGACAGCGCCAAATAGACGAGCACAAAAGGTGTGATCACTTGTTATACTAGAGAGAGTCAAGGTCAACCACCGAGCTAGATCTTATAGATGTATTAATCCACTGAAGAGCTATCGATAATCACCGTGGCCCTCGACAACAGCCTCTTAGTCTAGGGGAAGTCGAAAGTGAGAATTCACGCTATTTAATAAACAGTATTGTTTAAAGTTATTCTATCATACTTAAGCAACTATATGTTGAGTTAGATAATAGTAACATGGTGGCTAGTAAAGTTTAGCATTTCCATGGTGAAGTCATGGAGAATTAATCGGTCCGCGTTGGGCGTCGATTAAAACGTTATGGGTCGGCGATGGGCGCCGATTGAAGTGATACCATTTAGTTAGCTGTTAATTGCTCCGTTATCGAGCACTAATTAAAGCGGTATGGAATTGCGGTTAAGTAATTACGTACTAGATTTGTATTGTGAGATAATTGGTATTTATATCCCCGTGATCGAGCATAAATTATATTGATACGGAATTATGTGTGATATTTTAACTGAATAAATAAGACCTTTAATGTTGCACACGATTTATTAAAGTTATTTTATCTTCGGCACTGAAGATATAAGTTTATATGATACAGCTTAGTTGAACTACAGATTTCAGTTAGTGGCACTGTGAATTACTGCTACTGCTATATTGATGCTACCGGCACTTAAGATATAATTTGTTAGATATATGCTACCACTGTGTATAATTTGTATTGAAACTCTGTGTGTTCTGTTCGGCTGTTGCCCGACTAAGAATATCCAAACTGACAGAAGTGCCAATCTAGGTCATCTTAGAAAGATCTGATTTATTGTTTGAGTACCAAGTCACTGTCGTGACTCTTAACCTCGTGAATGAAATTATTTACCATATGAAGTGATACCAATGAAATGATGCTGTAAAGAATTACATGTTATAATTAATTAGCACTATGAGGTGAAATTGGTGATCGTGAGTGATTATGCTGGGTCTCGGATATGGGGAGGATTTCTTTTCTTGGGATGAGGAAGGTGTGTTTATGGTATGATGGTGAGTTGTGGGTTATTTGTGAGAGTCGCTTTCCGGGAAATGGGTCGGTAGGATTTTGACTGTTCTTGGGATTTGGTTTGAGGCGGATGGATACATTTCCATTTCCCATCTGGGGCAGACAGCGGCGGCAGTAGTATTCTCTTACTCGTAGAAAACCTAGTCGGTTATCCCAGTGGAGTCCGGCGGTGACAAAGGTAGTAAAATATCGAAGGGTGGTAGGATTTTCTTTTCTTAGGATTAGGTCTGAATAGGATATATTTCCATTCCCCATCTGGGGCCGACCCCGGCGCCAGTATTATCCTCTGACTCGTAGAGAACCTAGTCGGTTATCCCAGTGGCGTCCGGCCGTGACTAAGGTAGTAATGGTATGAAATGTGCGATTGTATGAAGGTCGGTCTAAATCAGGTGATGGTGTCGTTCTGGCGTAGTTAATTGTCAATTATTAGAATATTTCTATGCTACAATGATGCTACATCTAGGTTTTAAAAAAATCTTGAGCTTATCAACTTTTTTTTTTTTTTACATTTGTATAGACTAAATAGATGCCCAACTACGCCAGTCTGGGTCGTTTACGGTGTTGTGGTTCAGTTGGGTCGTACTGTCCAAGCCCTCTAACAAGTTCATTCTCGTGTGTTTCAGTCTGATCGTAGAATTTCTTGTTTCTGTCCTGGTATATTTCTTGTAGTTGGCGGCAGTTTGTCATCGTGTGTATGTCAGCATTACTAGTGTATCTGTCTGCCCCTGTGAGTATCCTTAGTATTTTGTTTTGTACTGTCTGAAGTTTGCGAGTGTGTGATTTGGTGGCATAGCTCCATACTACACAATTATATGGAATGATGGGTTGTATTATCTGCTTGTATAGTAGTATTTTAGTGGGAATTGAGAGCTGCCCTCCTCTGAACAGTAGAGTACAATTGTATGAATCTACCTATTGCTTTTTTTTTTGTCTTATCTATATGGCTCCTTCAGGTGAGTCTCCTATCTATTGTGATCCCAAGGTACTTGACTTCGACTTGGAGTGGGATCTCAGTGTCAAATAGGGTAAGTGGGGAGCGGTTTCCTACCTTTGGCTAAGATCACGGCTGCTGATTTGGTGGGGTTTACTTTAATTCTCCAGTTGGAGAGCCAGTCCTGGAGGAGGAGGTATCGTTGCATAGCCAGTGATGCGTAGTTTATGTTTCTATTAGCTACATAGAGCATGGTGTCGTCAGCGAAAAGTCTAACCTGTGCTTGATCGTGAGTGGGAACGTCTGCTACATAAATGTTGTATAGGTGTGGTGCTAGAGTTGAACCCTGAAGTACTCCTGCTTTAATAATGTGTGTCTGCGATCTTTGCCGTTCATAACCACCTGGAACGTACGACGTCTGAGGAAGCTGGCTATCAAGGAGATTAACCATTTGGGGTAGTTGAATTTTATTAGTTTCTGAATAAGTCCAAGATGCCAAACCTTGCCGAAAGCTTTCTCGACGTCTAGAAAGATCGCTAGCACATATTTCTTTTCTTTAAATGCGTCAGTTACGTCTTCTACTATGTTTAATGCGGGATGTGTGGTGGAATGGTGGCGTCTAAATCCAAACTGAAGGTTTGGAATAACTCCTAGTCTATTGTTTAATGCTTTAAGTCTTTTGAGAATTAATCTCTCATATACTTTGCTCGGGGTCGCTAATAGACTGATAGGCCTTCTGTTCTGAGGGAACATCGGGTCTTTACCAGGTTTGGGGATTGTTATTACCCTAGCCAGCTTCCATTCAGTCGGGAAATAGCAGAGCGTCAATAGTGCGTTTAGTAGTGCCAGTAGCGCTATTACCGCTCTTCCTGGCATTTGTTTTAATATTTCGTTGGTCAGGTGGTCGTGTCCTGGCGCCTTTCTCCTAGGTAGGTCCTTTATAGTTGTGGTGAGATCGTCCAGAGTGATTACCTCTGCGCTGGTGTCGTTCGGTCCTTCCAGATAGTCCCTGACTGTTCTAGTCGCGTCTCTGGTAAAGTTGTAGTCTTGTTCATCGTTTGATTTGAACTGTTTTTCTAAAAACCCGCTATGGCTTCAGCCATCTCTGTGCTTTCGTGGACCATGCCGTTTTCCCCGTGGATAGCTGGTACAGCCCGGTTTCTGGTGGTCCCCCTGAGTTGTTGTGTTACTTTCCACAACTTATCTCTGTCTAGTGCAGCCTCGGTGACGTAAGTGTCCCATCTATCTTTTCTGATGTCTTTGACTCTCCTCCTAACAATTGCTCTGAGCCGGTTGTAGCTCGTTCTGTGGTGTGGGGTTCTGTAAGTCTGCCAGTCCCTCCTCGCTTCCCTTTTTCGGGCTATGAGGAAGTCCAAGTCTGGGTGTTGTTGTCAGAGGTCGTGTTGTATGGGGGTTTTAGTGGTGTTTAGTCTGTAGGCTTCCTGTACTGTGGTCGTGAATAGTTGTACTGAAGCGTCCGCCTGTTCTTTTGTATCTATATTTTGCACTTCAGGTAGAGTATCCTCTAGTGTCCTCCTAAACTCGTCCCATTCACAAGTTTCTGTTGTTTGTTTGAGTCCCCTTATCACTAAGTTGGTGTCAGTTTTAACTTCACACAATATAGGATTGTGGTCAGAATCCAGTTCCTTTAGTACCGTCATATCCTCCGTGGTTACACCAATGTTGGTCAATGCCACGTCTATGAAATCGGGTCTCAGTAGATAGTTCGAGGGATAAAATGTGGGCTCGTCTGGGGTAACAACTACGTAGTCGTTTTGCGTCTGCGTGGTATGCTAATATTCGTCCGTTCCCGGTGGTTAGTCGGCTGTTCCAAATGATGTTTTTTAAATTAAGATCGCCCATCAAAAACAGTTTGTTGTAGTCTGTGATCTCATCTAAGTCTTGTAGTAGCGTCTTAGTCTGGGGTTTGTATATGGCCGCGAACCGGACACTCCCACCGCTAGTATTTACATTTATTGCAGTAGCTTCTATATACTGGCGATTTTGAAATTGATGTGGATAGAGAGGTAGGTGGTTCTTTATCAAGATGGCCGTGCCCCCTCCCTTGCCTTGGGGCCTATCGTTTTTATATATATTGTAGCCAAAAAGGGAGATTTTTTTCTGGCTTTAGATGAGTCTCGTTTATTAGGGCAATATCTATTGAGTAAGTTTTAAATATATTTTCTATTTACTTAGCTTGCGTGAGTATCCCGTTCGCGTTCCATATGAAAACCCAAAGTATGTCTTTAGTCGCCGTCTAGTTTGCGTTAGTCATAGTCGGTCGAGAAGTATTCAGTCACTCCCTCCAGCAATATCATCAATTTTTCAGTATTGTCGGCCACCTCTCTGAGTCTAATGAGGTATGGTTTGAAGTGTGCGAGTATCTTGAAAATGTTTAGGTCCTTGAGCAGGTTTATGAAATCTTTTATGTCTGAGAGTGGGGAAGTAGTGTTTTCTTGTTGAGGGCGTCTGTTGAGTCCCACCGTGACATTGGTATAGGAGCGGTAAATTGTTGCAACCTCTGCTGTTTTCTTAGTTGATGGGCCGGGGGTTGGTTGGTTGGTCGGAGGGACGCTTTGACGGGTGCGAGGGATAGGAGGGTAATTACCAGTCGTAGGTGGGGGCGCCGTCCTTGTGGACAGAGTCTGTTGTGTGTCGAGTTTGTTAGTCCTGGCCTCCAACAGTTGCACGTATACCGGGCACTTGCTGTAGTTGGCCGTGTGTGGGCCCTTGCAATTGATGCATCTTGCCAGTGTCGTGTTGTCTTTTTTGGGCCAGTTGGGGGTGAGGTGTGCTCCGAGACACTTCATGCATCTGGGAATGTTCGAACAATTGTTCTTTGTATGCCCATGACGCTGACACTTGTGACATTGCACAATCGTGTTCCGGAGAGGGATGTAGTGTTCTAACCTAACTCTCGTCTGGTTGAAGTACCTAACTCCAAAGATGGTGGTGTGGACTTCAGTCTTTTTTAGTGTGATCAAAAATGTCGGGAGTAGTGTCACAGTCTGTGTGGTGTTTGTCGCTTCTGTCTTCCTGCTAAACTGTCACACGTCCGTCACTTCGTAACCTAAGTCGATCAGTTCGGTTTTGATGTCCATTGGGTCCATGTTTGGTGGCAGCCCCTTTATGACTACCTTCAACGGCTTGTTTAGAGGAAGTGAATACGTGTAGAATTCCTAGTTTATTTCTTTCAGGGGGGTTTGAATGAGTTTGAAGTTGTGTGCTGAGGTGGTTTGAATCTTTAGTCCATCTTTGATGTAGCTCACAGCAGTGGTGGTTTCGGTGTTCTTGTCGATCTCTGTGATTTTCTTGTAATTGTGGATCCCTACTGTGACGATCGGTGGAAGTCTCTCCTTCATGTTGGTGTCTGCCTTTGCTGAGGGTGTGTCGTTGTTTGTTTTTGTCTCGGTGTTGTGGGGTTCGTATTTGTTGTCGACCGTCGTGATGGTTTTCTTGGCTTGCGCCGTGTCTGTGTTCTTGCACTTCCTCTTCCTCTTGAGTTTGTCCACAAGCGTGAAGGAGCCATTTTCATCGTGGTCTGTTTTCATGTCTGATGAGTCTAAGTTGGTTTCGGAGTTGGAGAAGTTGGCGTTTCTGTTAGTCCGTGGCATTAAAAACACTGTTCCAGTTTCAATAGTCTTTGTGGCGGCCATTTCACTCGGCCCTGAAAAGGGCAGGCTAGTGGCCATGTGCGGAAGGGCTAATGTACCCCCCTCTGCGCAGTGGTGGTGGGCATTATATGTTGTCTGGTGTCCCAGAGGACAGACTCCGGCTGCGAGGTATTGTTTCCCGACTCGGAACATCTACCTTGACAGTTACGCCAAGCCAGGTTGTCTGCGAAAGGGCTGATTTTAATTTTTGAGTTACCCGAGTCACTGTCGTGACTCTTAACCTCGCGAATGAAATTAGATACCTATGAAATGAGACAGATGAAATGAGGCTGTAAGAGAATTACAAGTATTAGTAAATTACAGGCTGCAAAGGAATTACAAGTGAATTAGTAAATCTCCTTGTGAGGTGGAATTTATGATTGTGAGTGATTGCGTTGGGTCGTGGGGATTGGGGAGGATTTTCTTTTCTTAGGATGTGGGGAGGTGTGTTTAAGGTGTGATGGTGAGTTGTGAATGATTTAGTGAGTCGATTTCCGGGAAGGATCGAAAGGTTGAATTGACTTTTGGGGATAGGTTTGACGCGGATGGTTACATTTCCATTCCCCATCTGGGGCCGACAGTGGCGCCAGCGTTATTCTCTGACTAGTAGAAAACCTAGTCGATTATCCCAGTGGAGTGGGGCGGTGGCAAAGGTGATAAAGAGTTACATGTTTCGGTAGGATTTTCTTTTCTTGGTATTAGGAGTGAGGTGGATACATTTCCATTCACCATCTGGGGCCGCCCCGGCGCCAGGATTATCCTCTGGCTAGTAGACAACCTAGGCGGTTATCCCAGTGGCGTCCGGCCATGACTAAGGAAATAATGGGATGAAATGAGTGAATTATTCTGGATGATTCGGTTTTAGGTAGGAGTAACGGCTCCACTTCCTGACTGGCTTAGTTTCTTATTCTACTGTGGTCATTAATTTAATTTTTATTAGTTATAATTATTATTTATACAATCTAGGAATTTACATCCAGCGTTTATTATTATTATTTTTTTATTTTTTTTCCTAACTAACTAAATAAGTTTTTAAATTGTTTTGTATATTTATTTATTTTATTTTTGTTTTTTTTCTTCTTCCAGGATTATCAACTGGGATTTTTTTTAACTACATCTAACTATGACTATACTAAGCCAGCCTCGGTCGTTTGTAATACCTATCCTCGGAGCCCTGCTTTTATGGTGAATAAAAAAGCCCAATTTCGTTTTTAAGTTTCCCAAAAGCGGTGAATTACAAAAATCCTATTTTTGCGACGAAATTATCGAATTCAGACAAAAGCGTTAAAAAAGTGGTTTTTACCAAACTTTCGTGATTAAGGTGACTTTGTTGGGTTAAAACTAGACTTCCAGGACAATGTTTGAAACAGGTAAACTAAACATATTGAAGTGAAAACCAAAAATTACATTTGGTTTGGACAAAACTGTAAAACACACTAGTCCGCAAAAAAATGTGCTGTCAACTTATTAAAAAAGTAATATTTAGCGGCAGCTGGTCCGGGATAAGTATGTACAAGTCACAAAGACAGAATATTACACAAAAATTTATTTTTCAATATCCCAAATATTAGCGCGAATGCCGAAAATCGCGATTATCGAGGACATCGTTTAAAATCGCGTATATCGCGCTAAAACGCCGATTTCGCAAATTATCGCGACAATTCTGAGCATATATTTGCAATCAGGGTAACCTGAAATGTGAACATCTGAAAGAAAAAATGCCATATCTAACATTCGCGAATTATCGCGATCTCCACAAACGCAGGGCTCTGCCTATCCTCTGTGGGGTCGTAGCGTCCTAAGTTCCTAACTATTTCGTTCGTGTGTAGATCTGTCTGTTCGTATAGTCTTTTGTTGCGGTCTTTGTAAATTTCCTGTAGCTGTCTGCAGTGGGTCAGTGCGTGTAGGTCTGTGGTTTTTGTGCGCCAGGGTGCTCCCGTGATTGTTCTGAGTATTCTGTTTTGTGTGGTTTGTAGCCGTTTTGTTATATTTATTGCTCCGTAGCTCCATGCCAGCAGTTATACAGTATTATAGTTTGTATCATTGATTTGTATAAGATTATTTTTGTGTGGATATTTATTTCCCTACTTTTAAATAAGGTGTACAATTGAATATATCTTCCCTTGACTTTTTTGTTAGTGTTATCAATATGGCTTCTCCAGGTTAGCTTCGAATCTATTGTTGTGCCTAGGTATTTTGTTTCCTTATTTACTGGTATTTCTGAGTCAAATAGAGTGAGAGGTGCTGGAAGTTGCTTGTTTCCTCGGCTTATGATTAGGGCTGACGATTTTGTAGGGTTTACTTTAATCCTCCATTTTGTAAGCCAGTCTTGCAGATTTACTAAGTATCTCTGCATTGCTAGACTGGCGTAGTTTATGTTTTTGCAGGTGGTGTATAGCATGGTGTTATCGGCAAAAAGTCTGACTTTTATTTGGGGATGGGTCGGTATGTCTGCGATGTATATACTATAGAGGTGTGGTGCAAGTGTAGATCCCTGAGGCACCCCTGCCCTTATGTTGTGTATTGGTGATTTAGTACCGTCCATGATCACTTGGAATTTTCTTAGAGCATGGAAACTGGCGATAATGTGAATGATCCATTGCGGGTGTTAAATTTGATTAATTTTGGAATATTCCTATGTGCCAGACTCTATCGAATTCTTTTTCTACATCTAGGAATATTGCTATTGTGTGTTTTTTTTGTGTGCAAAAGCTTCAGTGGCGTCTTCTATTAGGTTTAGTACAGGTAGATAGTTGAATGTTTTTGTCTGAAACGAATTGTAAGTTTGGGATGATTCCTTTTCTCTCGCTAAAGTCGTTTACTCTTTTTAAAACTAATTTTTCAAAGTTTTTGGCTCAAGGTAGTGAGGAGACTAATTGGCCTTCTGTTTTGTGGAAACATTGGGTCCTTTACTGGTTTGGGAAGTGTTATAACTCTCGCCAGTTTCCATGCGTCTGGGAAGTGACAAAGTGTTAGTAGCGCATTTTATATTGTTAGTAGTGTGAGTAGTGCCCTTGGTGGTAGTTTTTGTATGGTTGCGTTGTAAGTCTGTCGTGTCCTGGCGATTTGTTTTTTGGCAGGTTTTTCACTGTGCTTGTTAATTCGTCGAGTATTATTGGGTCAACCCGCGACACTATAGATCTAAATAGGTATTCCCTTAATGTTATCTGTGCGTCCCTGACAAAATCTGGGTCTTTTGGGATTTGGTTTGGTGTGAATTGCTTCTCTAGTGTCACTGCTATGGCTTCCGCTTTCTCTGAACTTATGTATGCCATACCGTGTTCCTCTTGTATTGCCGGTACTGACTGTTTTTTGTTTGTTGATTTTAATTGTTTTGCTACTTTCCAGATTTTACTGGAGTCCAAGGCAGCATCTGTTATGTAAGTATTCCAGTTATTGAGTTTGATTGTTTTTACTCTGCGTCTCACTTGCGCTGTAAGTCTGTTGTAGGCTGCTCTGTGTTGCGGTGATCTATACGTCTGCCAGTCTCCCCTTGCCTCTCTCTTCTGAGCGAAAAGAAAGTCAAGGTCCGGGTTCTGGCTTCGCAAGTCATGTTTCTCCTGTTCTGTTTTGGTGTTGTTTCTGTATGCTTCTTGCACTGTGTTGTAAAAGCTGAGGGTGGTTTCTGCTTCTTCCGTGGTCGTGATATTGATATTGTCGGGTAGTGTTTCATTTAGTGTGTTTATAAAACCTTCCCATTCGCTTGTGGTTTTGGGTTTTTTGAGTCCCTTTATCTCTATCGTGGTGTTTGTTGTGATCTCGCACAATACAGGGTTATGGTCAGAGTCCAGTTCCTTAAGAACAGTGAGCTCTTCTGCCGTCACCCCTAAATTGTTTAAGATCACGTCTATTACGTCGGGTCTGTGTAGTGGGTTGGAGGGGTAGAATGTTGGTTCGCCAGGGCCGAATTTGTGTAACCCTTAGTGTCTGCGTGGTCGTTTAGTGCACGTCCATCCCTGTTTGTTAGTCTGCTATTCCAGTTTGTGTGTTTACTATTCATGTCCCCTGCTAAAAACATATTGTCGATGTCAGTAAGTTCGTCTAAATTTTGTAGTATGTTTTTAGTCGGTGGTTTGTATAAGGCCGCGAACAAGACACTCCCGCTCTTTGTATTAACTTTGACTGCAGTTGCTTCTATATTTTGTAAGAATTGAAAATTGTGTTGGTAGTGCGGTATATTACTCTTAATGAGTACTGCTGTTCCCCCTCCCCTTCCATTGGGCCTGTCGGTTCTGTAGATTTCGTACCGTAGAAGTTAAGCTTTTGTTCTGATTTAGATGAGTTTTCGTTTATTAGTCCTAAATCTATCCCGTATGTTTTGAAGAGTTTCCTCTAGTTTCTTTAGCTTGGTGAGTATCCCGTTCGCGTTCCATATAAAAACGCGTAATGTGTCTTTAGTCCAAGTCTTGTCCTTTCTAGTCATCTTGGGTCAGAAAGTATTCAGTCACTCCCTCGATCATGATGACCATCTTTTCCGTTGAGTCTGTTGCCTGCCTAAGTCTATTGAGGTACGGTTTGAAATGTGTGATTATTTTCATAAAATTTAATTCTTTGAGAAACTTAATAAGATCTTTGATGTCTGAACCTGATGTGTTTTCTTATTGTGTGGGGCCGTGAGTGTGTTGTCCCTGCACTGCTTGGGCGTAGGATCGGTGGATCCGGGCCGCCTCTGGTATTGGCTGTTGCCCTATTGGTGGATTTGGGGCGGGTCTTGGCCACATTGGAGGGTAATTCTGAGTGCTGGTAGGTGATGCTGGGGGTGGGGGCGTGGGCCGGGTTGTGGCTTGATTGTTAGAACGAGCTACCAGTGAGAGTTTCTTTTTTTCAATTAAGTTTACATACACCGGGCATTTACTATAGTTTGCCGTGTGGCTTCCCATACAGTTAACACACCGGGCTGGAGTGGTGGAGTCCTTTTTGGGGCAGTCTTTAGTAATGTGCTGCTTTAAGCACTTTACGCACCTGGGATTGTTTTCACAGTTGTTCTTTGTGTGTCCGTATCTTTGACACTTGTGACACTGAACAACTGTGTTGGGTGGTGGGATGTATGGCTCTACTTTTACCCTGGTGTAGTTAATGTATTTAAGCTGGTAGATGGTGTTGATGTCTGAGTTTTTGGACAAGGTCACTTGGAACGTAGGGAGGAGCGTCACTGTCTGTGTTGTATTGTCTGGAGAAGTTTTCCTGGTGAACTGTCTCACGTCAGTGACGGGGAAACCCATTTCCCTTAGTTCGTGCTCCAGGTCCTCAGTGGCCATGTTTGGGGGAAGTCCCTTGATGACCACCTTAGCCGGTTTGTCCCTAGGAAGTGTGAAGGTGTGGAACTCTTGTTTCAAGTCTCTGAGCAGGTGTTGTACCAGGTCATACTCAGTTTTGCTATTTGTGTGGATCTTTAGCCCGTCCTTGATGTATATAATCCTGATATCACTGTTAATGGATTTTGTGAGTTCTGTGATTTTTTTGTAATTGTGCGTTCCTAGCGTCACTATTGGTGGGAATCGTTTGGTCTGTGTTTGGCATGTGGTGGTGGTAATAGTGTCATTTGTTTCCATGGTGTCAGCCGCTTTTTTTTAGGGGTTCAAACCTGTTAGCGGTGGTGGCGATTTTCTTTGCTTGGGAGTTTTGCCTTCTGGAGGGACGATACCTCCTTTTCCTGCCTGTTTTGTCCAAATGGTAAATGTCCCTTGGCCATCAATGTCAGTTTCCATATCCGAGGCATCTGTAGAGGAGTGAATAGTGTCGTAATCGGTTTGAGGTTTCCTGGGGTTGCTGGTCTGGGAGTCCATTTGGTGGCCCTGAAAAGGGCCGCATAGTGTGGAGGGGCTAGTTTGCCCCCCTCTGTGCAGTGTGGGCGGGCTTGGGATGTGTTGTATGGTGTCCCAGGACGGACTCCGACTACGAGGTATTGTTTCGTAGCCGGTCTCGCTTTACGGCCTACTGTGGCTTCATTGGCACCGTTAGGTATCCACCACAGAAATTACCACCGAAACGTCCATCCCGAGCTTAGTTGAGTGTTAGTGATTGGGATCTCCCAGTGGGCAAAACAAAACCGCCAAACGAACTGCACACTGCGTTGAAAAACGCGTTGAAAGCCGACAGCACGATTTTTCTCTACTCAAGCGGGCGTACAACCTGTCTTAATGATAATTTGCTCAAGAGTAGGTCGCGAGGTATTCACCGTTCGGCTGTTGCCCGACTCAGAACATCTATCTTGACAGTTACGCCAGGCTAGGTTGTCTGCGAAAGGGCTGATTTGTGGTTTGAGTACCGAGTCATTGTCATGACTCTTAACCTCGCGAATGATCTTATTAACCTGATGAAATGGAACAGGTGAAATGAGCCTGCAGAATACTACAGGTGTTTGATTTTGTAGCCCGACGCAGGACATTTCTAACTTGACTCTGATGCCAAGCTAGGCCGCCTGTGAAAGGGCTATATTTGTGTTAGAGTACGGAATCACTATCGTGACTCCTGGCCTCTTGAATGAAATAATACCTTGTACAAACAATTGTATAATTATTGACACTGTGAGTGAAATTGGTGATAGTGAACGATTGCGCTGGGTCTCGGGATTTGGGGAGGATTTTCTTTTGATGGGATGTGGGAAGGTTTGTATAAGGTATGATGATGATATATGTTGTTGTTTCATGAGTCGATTTCCGGGAGGAGGATCGAAAGGTTTAACTTGACTGTAGGGAATAGGTTTGACGCGGATGGTTACATATCCATTCCCCATCTGGGGCCGTCAGTGGCGCCAGCGTTATTCTCTGACTAGAAGTTTGACCTAGGCGGTTATCCCAGTGGAGTCCGGCGGTGGCAAAGGTTATAAAGAGTTGCTTGTTGGGGTAGGATTTCTTTTCTTGGAATTAGGAGTGAGGTGGATACATTTCCATTCCCCATCTGGGGCCGCCCCCGGCGCCAGTATTATCCTCTGGCTAGTAGACAACCTAGGCGGTTATCCCAGTGGCGTCCGGCCGTGACTAAGGTTGTGATGGCATGAAATGAGCGACTTGTGAATTGCAAGTGTGGGGTTGGAGCAAGGATGGGATAGGTGGGTGGTGGGTTGTCATCGATCCCGTTGGTCTGGCGTAGTCGATTGTCAATTTGGTTAATTACTACTCTAATTTTTTTTTTCTAGAACTAGGACTAGGGATTTTGTATTTATTTTGATTTTTGTTTTGTTTTTATGTTTTTTTTGTTTGTTTTTTTCCCCAAGATTATAATAGACACTTAGTCATAATAATGCTCTCCTACGCCAGCCGTGGTCTCTTGTAGCGTCTGTTCTCAGCGGGGTCGTAACGTCCTAGTTCTCGTACTATGTCATTAGTGTGTGTGTCTGCCTGTTCGTAGAGTTTTTTGTTCCTTTCCCTGTATATGTCATGGAGCTGTCTGCAATTAGTCATTTTATGTAGGTGTGTT
The DNA here is from genome assembly GCA_039000515.1 of Timema cristinae. Lineage (NCBI taxonomy): Eukaryota > Metazoa > Arthropoda > Insecta > Phasmatodea > Timematidae > Timema > Timema cristinae. The sequence continues at coordinate 32,549,370 of JBCFYV010002255.1, forward strand.
GTTCTAGTTCGCCAGGGTGCTCCAGTGAAGGTTCTGAGTATCTTGTTTTGTGTGGTTTGTAGTCTATCTGTGAGGTGTTTGGCTCCGTAACTCCATACTGCGCAGTTGTACAGTATAATCGGTTGTATCATGGATTTGTATAAGACAGTTTTTGTGTGAATGTTTAGTTCCCTTCCTTTGAATAGAGCGTACAATTGTACATATCTCCCAGTGGCTTTTTTTCTCGTGTCCTCTATGTGACTTCTCTAGGTTAGTTTCGAGTCTAATGTAGTGCCTAAATATTTTGTATCTTTTTAACAGGTATTTCTGTGTCGAATAAAGTGAGTGGTGCTGGGAGTTGTTTGCGTCCAACGAGGTATTGTCTTTCGGCTGTTGCCCGACGCAGAACATCTGCCTTGACAGTTATGCCAAGCCAGGTTGTCTGTGAAAGGGCTGATTTGTTGTTTGAGTACCGAGTCATTGTCACGACTCTTAACCTCGCGAATGAAATTAAATACCTATGAAATGAGACAGATGAAATGAGGCTGTAAAAGAATTACAAGTATTAGTAAATTAAGCTGAAAAGGAATTACAGTTGTATTAGTAAATCTCTCTGTGAGGTGGAATTTATGATTGTGATTGTGTTGGGTCGTGGGATTTTGGGGGGATTTTCTTTTCTTGGGATGTGGGGAGGTGTGTTTAAGGTATGATGGTGAGTTGTGAACGATTTAGTGAGTGATTGCGTTGGGTCGTGGGATTTAGGGAGGATTTTCTTTTCGGGGGATGTGGGTAGGTGTGTTTAAGGTATGATGGTGAGTTGTGATTTAGTGATTGATTGCGTTGGGTCACAGGAATTGGGGAGGATTTTCTTTTCTTGGGATGTGGGAAGGTGTGTTTAAGGTATGATGGTGAGTTGTGGATGATTTAGTGAGTGGATTTCCGGGAAGGGTCGAAAGGTTTAACTTGACTGTAGGGAATAGGTTTGACGCGGATGGTTACATATCCATTCCCCATCTGGGGCCGACAATGGCGCCAGCGTTATTCTCTGACTAGAAGTTTGACCTAGGCGGTTATCCCAGTGGAGTCCGGCGGTGGCAAAGGTTATAAGGAGTTGCCTGTTGGGGTAGGATTTTCTTTTCTTGAGATTAGGAGTGAGGTGGATACATTTCCATTCACCATCTGGGGCCGCCCCCGGCGCCAGGATTATCCTCTGGCTAGTAGACAACCTAGGCGGTTATCCTAGTGGCGTCCGGCCGTGACTAGGGTTGTAATGGCATGAAATGAGCGAATTGTGTGTGAAGGTCGGGTTTAAGATTGGATCAAGGATGGGTGGGGTGGGTTGGTGAGGTTGCTGGTGGTTCTGCTGTCGCTTTGGCGTAGTTGATTGTCAAGTATAATAGTTAAATTTTTATTCTATTAGAAAAGTTATATCTAGTTGTTGTTTTTTTTCATCTAGTATTTTCAACTAGGGTTTTTGTTATTTTTTAAATTTTCTTTGTTTTTTTTATATATATATATATATATATATAATTATATATATTTAGTTTTAGAGTATAATTAATAGCTCAACTACGCCAGCCTGGGTCGTTTGTAGTGTCTCTGTTCAGCAGGGTCGTAGCATCCTAGGTCCCCAACTATCTCGTTGGAGTGTGTGTCTGTCTGTTCGTACAGTCTCTTGTTTCGGTCTTTGTATATCCCCTGGAGTTGCCTACAGTTAGTCATCGTGTGCAAGTCTGTGATTCTAGTGCGCCATGGTGCCCCAGTGATTGTTCTTAGTATCTTGTTTTGTGTTGTTTGAAGTTTTTTTGTGTGGATCTTAGGTCCGTAACTCCATGCTGGGCATCTATATAGTATTATTGGCTGTATCATGGATTTGTATAGTATTGTTTTTGTGTGTATTGTTAACTCCCTGCCCTTAAGTAGATGATATAATTGAACGAATCTGGCTGTTGCTTTCTGATTGGTGGCTTCAATATGTTTCATCCAGGTTAATCTTGAATCTATTGTGGTACCTAAATATTTAGTTTCTTTTTTCACGGGTATTTCCGTGTCAAATAGAATGAGTGGGGCTGGTAGATGTTTGTTTCTACGGCTTATGATTAAAGTTGCGGATTTGGCAGCGTTGACCTTAATCCGCCAGTTTGTGAGCCAGTCTTGTAAATTCGCTAGGTATCTTTGTATTGCCAGACTGGCATAGTTAATGTTTTTATTGACGGTGTAGATCATGGTGTCGTCTGCGAAAAGTCTAACTTTGGTTTGAGCGTGGGTGGGAATGTCTGAGATATATATGTTGTACAGGTGAGGTGAGAGTGATGATCCCTGGGGCACCCCTGCCTTTATGTCGTGTGTGTTAGATTTTGAACCCTCCATCACTACCTGAAACTTTCTCCTCGCAAGAAAGCTGGCGACATTGTGTATGAGCCATTAGGGGTATCCAATATTTATTAATTTTTGTAATAGACCTGTGTGCCAAACTTTGTCGAAAGCTTTTTCTATGTCTAGGAATATTGCTATTATGTTCTTTTTCTCTGTGAAAGCTTCTGTTGCGTCATCTATTAGATTTAGTACAGGATAGATAATGGAGTGTTTTTCCCTGAAACCGAATTGAAGATTAGGTATAATATTTCTTGTTTCACTGAAGTGGTTCAGTCTTTTTAGGATTAGTTTTTCAAACAATTTGCTAAGGGAGGTGAGAAGACTTATTGGCCGTCTGTTTTGAGGAAACATCGGGTCCTTTCCAGGTTTGGGGAGGGTTATTATTCTCGCCAGCTTCCATACGTCCGGGAAGTGACAGAGTGAGAGTAGGGCATTGAATATGTGCAGAAGCATCAGTGTTGCTTTCGGTGGAAACTGTTTGATTGTTTCGTTTGCCAGTCGGTCGTGGCCTGGCGATTTGTTATTTGGGAGGCATTTTATTTTATATTTAAGTTCTTCTAGGGTTATTGGGTCTTCCTGTGATGCCATGGGTCTATTTAGGTATGTTCTTACTGATCTATTGGCGTCCCTAACAAAGTCGAGGTGTTGGGGGTTGTCATTGGGGGTGAATTGTTTCTCTAGCGTCACGGCTATGGCTTCTGCTTTCTCAGAGCTTGTGTAAGCCATGCCGTTCTCGCCGTGTATAGCTGGGACTGATTGTTTTTTTATCAGATTTTAATTGTTTTGATATTTTCCAGTTTTTGCTGGAATCCAGTGCGGCGTTTGTAACGTAGTAGTTCCAATTGTTTGTTTTAATTTGTTTAACACCTTACTTGTGCCCTGAGTCTATTGAATGCTGTTCTATGGTGTGGGGTTCTGTATCTTTGCCACTCTCTCCTCGCCTCTCTTTTCTGTGCTATCAGAAAGTCATGGTCCAGGTGCTGGGGTCTTAGGTCGTGTTTTACTGTTTCTAAGGTTGTGTTGGATCTGTAGGCTTCCTGTACAGTGTTGGTAAATAATTGGAGTGTAGCGTCAGCTTCCTCTGTTGTTGTTATGTGGATGAACTCGGGTAGTGTATGATTCAGAGATCTTTTAAAACCCTCCCAGTCGCTTGTGGATTTTAGCTGTTTTAGGCCTTTTATTTCAATATCTGTATTTATAGTAATCTCGCACAACATGGGGTTGTGGTCAGAGTCCAGCTCCTTCAGTACTGTTAGCTCCTCCGACGTCACCCCCATGTTGGTTAAGACCACATCTATAACGTCGGGTCTTTGTAGTGGGTATGAGGGGTAAAAAGTGGGTTCGCCAGGCCCTATTACAATGTAGTCGTTTCTATCTGCGTGGTCGTTGAGTGTCCTACCGTCCCTTGTGGTTAGTCTGCTATTCCAGTTTGGATGTTTGCTGTTTAAGTCCCCTGCTAAAAATATTTTGTCGGAGTCAATTATAGTGTCTAAGTCTTGTTGCAGTAAAGTCTTAGTCGGTGGTTTATATATGGCCGCGAATAGGATACTCCCGCTTTTGGTATTTACTTGGACTGCTGTTGCTTCAAGGTTTTGAAGATTTTGGTAGTTGTGGCGGTAGTGTGGTAAGTTGTTTTTGATAAAGACCGCAGTTCCCCCTCCCCTGCCGTTGGGTCGGTCGTTCCTGTATATATCATAGCCTAAGAAGTGAATATTTTTGTTTGGGTTTAGGTGTGTTTCATTTATTAAAGCATCTATTCCATAGGTTTTGAAAAGTTCCTCAAGTTCTTTAGCTTGCGTGAGTATCCCGTTCGCGTTCCATATAAAAACACGTAGTATGTCCTTAGTCCAAGTCTTTGGTCCGTTAGTCATCCTGTGTTGTAAAATAATCAGTCACACTTTCTATTAAAATGAACATTTTGTCTGTGGGATTTGTGCATTGGCTTAGTCTTGCTAGGTAAGGTTTGAAGTGTGAAATAATTTTGAAAATGTTTAGTTCCTTTATCAGGCCTAATAGATCTTTAATGTCTGTCAAAATTGAGTTTTCTTGTTGTGGGTTGTGCGCGGGCCCGCTGTCCTTGGACTGCTGCCGCGTAGCTTCGGTGAATGCCGGCCGCTGTTGTGTTGTCTTTCTGTGTGAGTGGTGGGGGGACACGAGCCTCCTCTGTGATTGGTTGGTTGTGTCTGGGTCTCAATTGGGGAAGCTGCTTGTTGATGCCTGGTGTGTTGGAGTGTGTTTGCTTGAGCTTTGTTTGTTTACTTGAGTGGCTTTTCTCTTCTCGAGTAAATCCACATAAACTGGACACTTGCTGTAGTTAGCCGTGTGGCTACCTCTACAGTTTATGCATCGGGCGGGGGTGGTATTTTGGCAATTGTTCTTAGTGTGGCCGTATCTTTGGCATCTGTGGCATTGCGCTATTGTGTTTGTGGGCGGGATGTATTTTAACTCTCGTGTGGTTTATGTACTCAATTTTGTAAATGTCGGATGTCTGTGAGTTTTTGGCGATGGTAACTTGGAAAGTTGGGAGTAGTGTCACTGTTTGTGTCGTGCTGTCTGCCTGTGATTTTTTGGAGAACTGTCTTAATCAGTAACGGGGTATCTTAGCCCATGAGTTCGGTTTGAAGGTCCTCAGTGGCCATATTGGGAGGGAGCCCCTTGATAACCACTTTGACAGGTTTGTCCCTTGGCAAAGTGTATGTATGAAATTCTTGCTTCATGTCCTTGAGCAAGTGTTGAATCAAGTCATACTCTTGTCTGTTTTTTGTGTGTATTTTGAGTCCATTTGTCACGTATGTTATTTTTATGTCATTTCCCATTTCTTTGGCCAGTTTCGTGATTTGGTTGTAGTTTGTTGTGCCCAGTGTGACTATTGGTGGGTATCTTTTGATATTGTCCGTCTGTGGTTGGTCGGATTTGTCTTGTTGCGTAGGTTCGTCTTGTGTGGTATGTTGGTCGGCGGCCCTTGTTAGGGCCTCGAATTTATTTGTCAGTGTCAGTGTCTTTTTCGTTTGGGTGTTTTGTCGGAGTTTGCATTTACGCTTTCTACCAAGCAGTTAACGTGAGGTACCTTGGCCGTCCGTGTCAGCTTCCATGTCTGATCCCTCAGTTGATGTGACTGACATGTCTGAGTCTGTTGTGTTTTGTCTCGGTTGTTTTGGGGTGGCCATTTCACACAGCCCTGAAAAGGGCAGGCTAGTGGCCAGTGTGGAAGGGCTAGTTTGCCCCCTCTGTGCAGTGTGGGAGGGCTTGAGATGTTGTCTGGTGTCCCGGAATACGTACTCCGACTGCGAGGTATTGTTTCGCAGCCGGTCTCGCTTTACGGCCTACTGTGGCTTCGTTGGCACCGTTAGGTATCCACCACAGAAATTACCACCGAAACGTCCCTTCCGAGTTTAGTCTATTGTGTGTGTTCGGGGTAAACCTGTCTCTTAAACAATCTGCTTTGTTTTGACTTAAAAAGGGCAGGTTTGTCTTAAAAAAGACAGTAGTGGTTTGCCTTGAAAAAGGCAGCTCAATCAAGTACCGAGTGGCTCGAAATCTCAGAGAAGAATCTCTCGTTCGTGAACGAGGTATTTTTTTTGCTCCCTTGTCTGCCTTGAACTACTCGCTCTGAATGTCAGAAGCGACTTTCAGAGGGAGTAGGCGGCTTGTTTATGCCTAAAGTACCAATCTGTAGTCACAGATCATAACCTTTATGTGTAAAAGTGTAATTTGGTTGTGAAGGGAAAATGGAGTTGGTGAGTGAAGGTTTGTATGATGGGAGCAAAAGAGTTTGTGTTGAGTTGCTAGCTCGAGCCCTCGTACACTGTGATAGAAACACAAGCGCAGTTAGGCCCGATGTGAGTGGTGTAGTGAGTTAGTAAGATCTAGACGAGCTGCAAGAAATACATGAATAATATTAGACACTAAGCGAAGATGGCTTTGATGAAAGTGAATTTATGAATAAAATTATTCTAGTTTCTAGTTTGTGGGGACGTGTGAGGATGGGGACCCAAGGATTTGGCTAAGCTGAGAAACAGGAGTGGTTAGTAGGAAGGGGCTGATTAGGAAGGTATGCAGATGGATTTCTCATACGCGTCGGGGCTTCTTGTATTTTCTTGGCTCTTGGGGGTCGTACTGGCCGAGTCTTCTAATTGTGGCGTTGTCTTCTACCTCGCGGGCTCGTTTGTAGAAATTGCTGTCTCGCTGCCGGAAGATTTCCTGTAGAGTCACACTGCCAGTGGTAGCGTGTATGAACTCATTGCTGGTTCGGGTGTTCACACCCAAGATACATCTAAGTACCTTGTTTTGTACAGCTTGTAGAGTTCCTAACACTGACTCGGAAGCATACCCCACGCCTCGCATCCGTATAGCAGTATAGGTTGCACTAAGCTCCTGTACAGTAGCAGCTTGATGTTGTTTCCCAGCACTGGGCTCTTGAGCAGGCCGTAATTTGTGATGAAGGCCCCCATTGCCTTTTTTCTTGTGTAGTCTACATGCTCCTTCCATATGAGTCTGGAATCTAACATCACCCCGAGGTATTTCATTGAATTCCTGTAGGGGATAACCTCCTCCAACACTACGAGCTGGGCCGGTGTTTGGGGTCTCCTCCTAGTAATAACCATGGCTGTCGATTTCTCTGCATTGACTCTTATTCTCCATTTTTCCAGCCAACTGCTGAACTCGTCCAGGTACCGCTGCAGGCGGAGATGAGCGTACTTAACGTTCTTGTTGGCAATGTAGAACAGAGTATCGTCTGCGAAGAGCCTAATCTTAATCATCGGGTTCGTGGGGACGTCAGCGACGTACACAGTGTATAGGAACGGGGAGAGTGCCGACCCCTGCGGCACCCCTGCTCTGACACTATGAAGAGGCGACCTTTTCCCTTCCATCTTGACCTGAAATTGTCGTCCGGTTAAAAAGCTCTTGATTAGCTGCACATAAACCTTGGGGAAGTTGGCCTGTATCAATTTGTAAATAAGGCCGGCGTGCCAGACCTTATCAAACGCCTTCTCCACATCCATAAGTACCGCTATCATGATTTCCCCCTCGATTGAAGCATTCTGTCGTGTTCTCCACTAGGCTCAGGACTGGGTGTATCGTCGAATGCCGGTTCCGAAATCCGAATTGGACGTCGGGGATAATCCTGTGCTCCCTGCCGAAGGCTTTCAGTCGCTGCAGTATTATTTTTTCAAATAATTTTCCTATGTTGCTAAGCAGACTGATGGGCCGCCTGTTCTGCGGGAATTTGCGGTCCTTGCCTGGTTTAGGCAATGAGACGACGTCGGCAACTTTCCATGCCTCCGGGAAGTAACCTGCCAGCAGTGCCGTTGAAAACATTCTTGATAAAAGCTGAATTACCCCTTCTGGAACGTGTCGCAGCATCTCGTTAGATATCCTGTCGTGGCTAGCCGCTTTTCGTGTCTTCAGCTTTTCCACATGGTGGGTGACCGTTTCTGGTGATAGGGGGCGGTAGCTCTACATCCGGATCTGCTAGGTATACCCCGACCGCTCTTTTTACTGTTCTGGTAAACTCTTCGTCTTGAGGCTCAGAGTTAGCCTTGAACTGATCTTCGAGAGATTCCGCGATGGCCTCTGCCTTGGCCTCTCTCCGGTATTCCAACCCTCTTCTTCCGTGGATGACTGTGGTCCCTGCCTTTCCTTTCGTATCTTTGAGTTGTCTCGACACCTTCCACACGTTGGCATCCCCAGCCAAAGTGTTCGCCACATACTCGTTCCAGTTGGTAATCTTTAGCGCTTTTGCCTTTCTGCGCACAAGGGCCCTTAGCCTGTTGTACTCTGCCCGATGCCTCAGATCCCGGTGCTGCTGCCATTTCCTACGCGCTTCCCTCTTCAGGGCTATCAAGTAGCTCAGCTCTGGGTCGTCCCTCTTCAATAACATTGGTGGCGTCTCGAATACTGTCGTCTCACGGTATGCTTCGAGCAATGTGGCTGTCAGAAGAGTGATTGAACTATCTACTTCTTCCGGGGAGTTTACCTCCATGTTCAATGGAACTGCATCTGTCAGTACCCGCCGATACTCATCCCAGTCACTTCTGGGTATCTTCCTCCTAAGGTACGACAATCTTGGATTTGTCTTCAGGGATATTCTTCCGAAGACCAGGAGATGGTCGGAGTCAAGTTCGTTTAAAGCTTCGAGATCTTCCGGCAGCGTGTCAAGATCCGTCAGGACGATATCCAGAACGTCGGGAAGATTCCTGTAATTTGATGGGTAGAACGTCGGCTCGTTAGTTGCCAGGACTGTGTAGTTCTTGGTTGCTGCCTGGCCAGCCAGTGTCCGGCCTGCCTGATTAGACACGCGACTGTTCCAACTCGTGTGTTTGCAGTTGAGATCTCCTGCTATGAGGAAATCCTTTCTTGACGTGAGCCTGTCTAGGTCATCGACGGTGAATGGGACAGCAGGGCTTCTGTAGACAGCGGTAAACACTATCTGTTTCCGCCCCGTGGGTATAGCAATCGAAGTGGATTCGATATGGTCCATATCCGGTAAACTAGTTTGGTAGTGAACAAGGTTACTGCGTAGCAACACGGCTGTGCCCCCTCCCCTGCGATCTGTTCTATCGTTACGATACATCTCGTATCCGAAGAACCGCATCTTCTTTTGTTCCGTTAGGTGAATCTCACAGATCAATGCCACGTCAACTCCATACGTCCCCGAAAGTTGTCGAAACTCGTGTTCCTGTTGTACTATTCCATTTGCATTCCAGAACAGAATGTTCAATGAGTCTTCTACACCTCTTCCCTGCTCAGTTTCCATCGCAGAAGAATTCGGTTGCAGCTTCCAGAAGAAGCATTACTTTTGTTGTCTTGTCTGGAGCATTCTTCATCCTTACAAGGGACTTCCTAAGTAGTTGGAGTAAGCCCACAACGTCTATTTACTTTAGAATTTTCAGAAGGTCCTTCAAGTCCAAGGATTCATTAGTGTCACGGTCTTCTTGTTTATCTTTTTTGGCAAGCCTCTTGACAACTCCACTTTAAGTTGGTTTATTCAATCCAATATTTGCTGGTGGTGTTGGTTGGCTAGCAGAAAATTGCTGGCCAGTTGAGGGTTTAAGATTCCAAGCCACCCGGGAAGAAGGGCTAGCCACTCTACTATCCCCCTCTTTTTTCTTTTCTGGCACTTGGTTTTTCTTTTCCAGCTCTCGAAGAAATATAGGGCAGTTGCGATAATTCGCAGCGTGCTGTCCCTTACAGTTCACGCATTGTGCTGGCGTCGTTTTATCTTTTTTCTGGCACTCTACCGTCAGGTGCTCTCCTATACACTTGACGCAGCGTGGTTTTTGGGCACAGTAGTTCTTGGAGTGTCCAAAACGTTGGCAACGGTGGCACTGTAGAACTGTACTCTGTGAAGCACGGTACTCCTCAATCTTGACTACCGTGTGGTTGATTACCTGTACCTTGAAGACCTCACCCACTCCTTCTGTCCTCGCAAGGGTGCACAAATATCGGTAGGGGTCTCGGTGTCGCTGATTGTGGAGAAGATTTTGAGTATAACTGTCTCACGTCGGTCGGCGTGAATCCCCTGTCCTCCAGTTCCTCCTTTATGTCCGAGCAGGGCATACTTGCATGAAGGCCCTTGATGACAGCCTTGAAGGGCTTGTCCTTTGGAAGAACATACGTGAAGTGTTCTAACGTGTTTTGTTTAAGCAGCTTTAACAAAGCGGAGTGATCCCTGAAGGAGGTCGTGACCACCTTAATACCCTGTGCAATACAATACACTTTGTAGTCATCTTGCAGGCCGCTGTTTATAAGTTTTATAACTTTATTGTATTGTGTCGCATTTGTTACGATCACTGGAGGGGTCTTTATGCAACGTGGGGTGAAACTTTCTTTCGTGCCTCTACTCGGTTGCCCCGTTTGACTAATCGTTGGTTCATCCCGTAGGCTAGACAAGCTAGCAAACTTGTTATTGACTTTTATAGCCTTCGATTGTAGTACTTCCTGTCCCGGCCTGGTCCTGAGTTTCCGCTTGAGTCCAGAAACTGGCTCAAAGATTTTTTCTGTTTCAGTGTTGGCTGGGGTCCCTTCCTGGTCTTGGTCTTCCATGTCATCATCATCGTCCGTTCCTTTAACGTCGATATCTACATCCGAGTCGGAGGCAATTTCCCCCTCTTGACTTGTCCCTTGCGGTATACCACCCTACCCGACTTCAGTCGGCATGTAATAGCTCACTAAATAAACAATAACACTAGTAATATAATACAAAAATACACTCGTTGATGACGTAGCACTGCATTTATAAGTTGTGTACAAGCACTGTTGTGTTATGCTGTTGTCATTCAACTCACTAACACTACCCGAGCTCAGTCGGCACGTAATATATCACGAAATAAACAAAAAATTCACTCGTTGGCAACTTTACACTACACTGACGCGTTATGTACCACTCGACGACTGACTGACTAAAAAGGTGAACGAGGTATTGCTTCGCGCAAGCAGCTTATATATGACCTACCCCTTGCCCGTTGGACCACTCGTGACCAGTGTCAGAACCAACAAATCGAAAGAGTCCTGCTGACAGGTGTTATGACGGCTCGCTTCCTATTGGGTAGAAGGAGCTAGCATTACTTGCTCTTTTGGTAAATACTGCGGAGTTGATTTTTGAAAGAAAAAATAAGCTTTAATTGTGCAATCCTTTGACGTTATTTCTGAAAAGCGCGTGATTATCCATGGATGAAGTATTTAAAGAATATTTTACATACAATACTTTAAAGAAAAAATGCACTTTATCCATGACATTTTTAATATATGAGAGGGGTCCAAATCAGTATCATTACACCATGCTGATGCCAGAATGCATGTTCTGATTCTTCCAGAAAGAAAACACGATAACAAATTAAATAATGAACCGATACTACAGCTCACATCATTATTTTAACCGTAACTTAAAGTGACGGATTATTGCATTTTATGAAGTGTACCTTTAAAAAATAAAGAATTACTAAGCACACACTAAAGAAACACAATATAAACGTACATTGGTTTATAGAGATATGTGAAATTGTTAAATCACATTGCTCTGTTAGGGACTGGATAAAAACAACTGATGATCAGCACCTCGTTTATCCGAGCACGTCTGTGGGGCTCTCCTGGGTCAATCACATGGTTCCCAAGTTCCTGGAAAAGAGGTTTGTTGGAACCTGTCGTATAAAATGCGCGAGCTTCCGGAAGTGGTTCTTGATATAAGACTTTGTTAGTTATGTCTTAGCGCAGAGTCTTAATAGAGACGCACCAATACGAGGAAACGTCAACAACGATTCTCAGGCACCAGTTCTAAATTGCCTGCATCTTGTCCTCGTACCCCCACGCGGGGTGCATATGGTTAAGCGTTGACTCGTGATGTTACATACATTTATTTATAGCATAGGGCACATATGATTTGTCAAAGTAAATGACATCAGAGTTGATATAAAGAGCATATAGTATATATGCTTTATCAAGGAGGTGACCTGGTGGTCTAGGGGTAAAGTGTCGGACCTCCGTGCTGGGGTCCGGGGTTCAATCCTCGATCCCACCACAGATTTATCTGATTGCCAAACTCTTCCTTCACCTTTGACAAGACGTGTATTAAACACAACTTGTGAATGTGTGGAGTGCCAGGCCTCCACCGTGGTTCGGATCCCACGTTAAACTGTAGGTCCTCCATTTCATCTCACAATCACCCTACCATTCATTACACATTAGCGTAAGTGCGTATAACCCGAACGGATAGTAAGACGCGGTGCTAATACTAATTTATCAAGGTGTGAAATCTCAATGAATGGCTTGTTTTCAGGAAAGAAAATTTACTTGTCTCATGAAAAGAACCCCAAGAAAATTCCTTGGGGAGATCATGGGGCAGATTACGTTGTGGAGGCCACTGGGGTGTTCCGCAGTGTGGACAAGTGCCAGGTTGGTTAACATCAACTAATAAATAAAACCCTATAGGGAGAGCTTCAAAGAGAAGGGTCCCCAATCTTATTAGTTTATTAAAAATATAAAATATTGTAAATCGACATAAATAAACTTGACATCCTGAATCTATTAAATATAGAAAAAATATATGCATGAGCTTCTTCCTCTGATTGCTACAGTACTTTGTGGATTTTATATGAATTTGAAAGTTTATGGAATGCCATTAATCGACCCATAACTAAAACTAGAAGCGGGAGACACTAATTAAAGTGAAGATTAATTTTCTTCAACTTTTTTTAAATATTGTGTATCTATTTGTCTAGGGCAAGGTTTAAAGATAATTCGTCTGGACTCAAAACTACTACCATGCTCAGTAGTCAGTGTATATATATTCTAAGCAGCCATTATCAGCTATGTATTGTATGATTGTTATCCTATGGTTTGAATATGTTCATCACGAAACATGAAATACTAAGTATATTGGGACTACACAAATCATATCTAAGATAGGACAAATCCAAGTAAGTTAACACAAGATGAACGAATTAGTCGGGAATAGTGAGGTAAGTCTTCAAATTAAGTGCTTCTTGGTATATAGAGACATAATTCCAATATTATTCTATATAGTACCATTTTATATTAATCTATAGATTATCTACAAAAAAAACCGTATTTATCAAAGGGAATTAATATTACTTTCGGCTTTCCTGTAAAATATTCACCTTAAGACTTACCTTGATATTTACATTAAATCAGTAATAATATTCAATTATTCTTGAAGTATTTGACTGAGCCCTGGTTGCAATGTCTCGAAGGGCCACATTACCGGGGTGCTAAGAAGGTGGTGATCACTGCGCCAAGTGAAGACGCTCCTATGTTCGTTTGCGGCGTCAACGAGAAAGATTACAAGAGCAGCATGAACATAGTATCCAATGCGTCTTGCACCACCAACGCTCTTGCACCGATCGCCAAGGTCATCCACGATAATTTCCAAATCATCGAGGGTCTGATGACGACCATCCACTCCGTCACCGCCACCCAGAAAACCGTGGATAGTCCATCGGGAAAGGTAGACACTTATATATATTGCTTCGTTGACTCAGTAGGTAGGCTTGGCTCAAGATCGAGAATTAAAAATTAACATATACCTAAAAATGAGTGCTAGCTAATAGAATAAACGCTATGTCAGTTCATAATAGTTTGTTTACGAGATCTGTGCTGTGTGGAGGTTACGTTATATGGTGTTAAATATTACCATATTTTATTATTTATAGTATTTTAAAAAGCTATTATTTCAATCATTCAGATGGTAGTCTTCATATTTATGTTAAATTATCACAGCCATACGTTGGAGATATCAAAACATTCAAAATTTCTTCATAATATGCATGATGTGTTTACGTTGTCATCTTTTTCAATAAAATAAAGCCCCTAATCTAGTTTTGGGACCCCCAAAATACACCTAATTTTACAAATAACTAAACAGGTTGCATAACACACTAAGCGCCTCGTGTATTGTCTATGTTTACGTTGCTCTGCAGCTTGAACCTCAAGTATGTAAAGTAGGCTATATGTAAAACTTCAAATATTAGTAGTAGGGGCCTACTTGTACAATTGATAACATTTTAGTAGGTATTTTAAAGAACCCTACTTTTTAAGGCTCAAACTCAACGAATTCGTCTTTATATAAATAAAGTAAACTTTTGTACACAATCGATTATTTCGGATGACATAAATAAAATATAATTCCCATGAGTAAAAACAATATTATCGCTGTGTAAGAAGGAATTGTGTATACTTTATTGCTTTGGGTGAGGTTTCTATAGGAATACCTAATACTATGTTATTCAACTTTTTACCTATCCATTAAAAGTTTTGGAAAAGTAAGTTATATAGTGTATCCAGACGCTTTGCCTCAGATTAGTACTAGTTAGTGGTTTCTAAACTCTCCCCTTCCCCCTTCATCCTCCCAAACACTTTTTACAAGTTCATCCTAGTCAAACAACATAACATGTATAGAGCCGCTTCCAATGAATCTTGCCTCTACACTACATGATCCTCAAATAACCTGTAAGCTGTTTAAACGACTTAATCCACTTTTCCTCCTCCAAAGGTTCAGTGGATCTTTAATAAACAAAACTATCCAATATATCGCTGTATCTTCTTCGCTACCCCCACCAGTCGGTAGCTTCTCCCCCGCGTCCGCATCCTCGTGAACTGGTTTTACTTGCCACGCTATTCAGACATAGCTGTTCACTAACCTACACTAGTTTTACTAGACATTTAGGACACACTCTCTCTCCCTCATTGCTCTGTGTTGTTGATAATCTTAACATGAAAATTGAGAACAAAGCTGCTTCCTACAAAGAAGTTGTCATAGCTTTTTGTTATTTTAACCACATAAAGTCATGATGAGCTAAAATCGAGGCCTGATGAGTTGCTCAAACGATACATTAAGAATCTGCAGTGAGTTTGGAAGAATTCATATTACAGCTCTCTTCTTTTCTCAAAGGACTTCAAATTAAAGGTGGTGATTCTTTATCCACTGCACAGGATATTTTGTGACAGTTAACTTAAATAAAAGAGATGGTATTTATGTCTCCCAAATGCAGCAATTTCACTGCACTTGTATTTGGCACTACCAATTTCAAACTGTTAAGGCGAAAAGTCATTTTAAAAATTGTATTTTGTAAATAACCAATTTCTGTCTACCATGACACAAGTAGGATTAAACTCGTTTCAGAACATGACCTTATGAACAAAATTTCATTTGATGGACTTATTAGTATGTTTGCTAATAGGAAGGCGAGAAAGAAATTTCTTTCAGGGCAAGTTGACTATTAGACATATTAGGCCTATGTTTTATTTTGTTTGTGTATTGTGTAAACTGTAAATCGTGTTATTTATTTGTTTAAACTTTATATGGACTTGCCACTTTTGCAACTATAAAGGGGATTTTATTTTTGCTAACTTAATTGGATTGATTGTTTGCATTTAATAAAGTACTGTCATTTAATGTGTTGATCAATATTCCACAAAACATGAAAAATTATTAAGTAACACAAGTACGCATTCATATGCTATAACAGTTTAGTGCTAAAATTGGAACACTTGAGTATAAATGGGGCTCTTAGATTTTTTTTTTGAACTGGCCTCACATTTCCTAGAAAAAAAAAGAAAAAAAAAAAAAAAAAAAAAAAAAAAAAGAAAAAAAGGCCCTGCCCTGTCCCCTGAATTGATAACAACCATTTAAGCGGCCAGTAACCTAAACAGGAGGAAAAGAGTGTGACCTACATGCAGTGTACAAGTTTTAAAATTATTTTACAACTGTAATTAAAAATAAAAACAAGCAGAAATATATTATGCAATAAATGAAAATAGAAATATTTTAATCGGGTAAAATATTTTACTAACAAGCCACTAAAAATGTGTTTAAAAGTAAATTGTTTGTGTTGTAGTAGGGTGATTATTACAAAACGTTAAAGACCAATGAGTCTGTCTGGATCATAGAGTTATAGTTAAAGTGTGTTTGTCTGTCGGTAGCTGTGGCGTGACGGCCGTGGAGCCTTCCAGAACATCATACCAGCCAGCACGGGTGCAGCCAAGGCTGTGGCCATGGTTATCCCCAGTCTGTATGGCAAACTGACCGGTATGGCCTTCCGCGTACCCGTGGCCAACGTCTCAGTGGTGGACCTCACTGTCAGGTGACACTCGAATGGTTTCCTCTATCAGTTTCAAAATAACACACTTTTCACCCACCTGCAAACACACCATGATTATTATTATTATTAGCACCGCGTCTTACTACCCATTCGGGTTATACGCACTTACGCTAATGTGTAATGGTAGGGTGATTGTGAGATGAAATGAAGGACCTACAGTTTAACGTGGAATCCGAACCACGGTGGCGACCTGGCATTCCACACATTCACAAGATATCTTGTCAGAGGTGTAGGAAGGGTTTGGAAATCAGATAAATCTGTGCCGGGACCGAGGATCGAACCCGGCCGCCAGCACAGAAGTCTGACACCTTACCCCTAGACCACCAGGTCACCCACACCATGATGTCATGGACCGGATTATATATGAAACTATTAAGAGGTTGTGACTGCTAATTTTTCTTGCAAAATGTTTAGTTGGTAGTATCATCATCGACAAAAAAATCTTTGAAAATTTGACTAGCTCTTCGACCCATTTTGGGCAAAAATAGGCCAATTCATAAAGATTGAACATTATGACGGTATTGTTGTTTTCCTTTCGTGTACAATAGCTGGGTTTGGCTCTATTTTAATTTTAAGCTGTCAACTATGCAGCAGTAATAAATATGTATTTTTAAAGGGGCTAAGTAAGTGTATAAATAGAAAACTGGATTAACATGGGCCGTCGCGTTTTGTAGGTTCATTTTATGCACGCGGCATTTGCCGCCCGTCGAAAAGAATAGTAGTGGGGGAGGACAAATCGTAACCAGTGCTGCCAATTCCTTTGTATGTTGGAAAGTGGAAGATGGATCTGTGCGTAATATATTTTGCGTATCGTGACATTACGTTGAAAAGACGGAAAAGAAGATGGGGTGTTCATCCCATCAACTTAGCAAGATTTGAAGAAGGGGAATTTATTAACCTCTACGGAAGATTAAGAGACGATAGGGACAAGTTTTTAAATTACTTTAGAATGTCGGTAGCATCGTTTGATGAGCTAGTGGTCAAATTCCAAGTAACAATTCAAACTAGGCAAGATTTGGTGCAAGGATTATCTTTTCCTTCACATTTTCTTCTAACCATTGACTTTTTTTTTTAGATTTCTGTTTTTTATTCCTCCGATGATGAATCCCAAATTGCTTTCTTTTGCTTAACCTCATCTATAACACGTTCAATATCTAAATCATCAATTTTTTAGAAAAATGAGAAAGAAAAAATTCATTCAACCGAC
Organism: Timema cristinae; assembly: GCA_039000515.1. Lineage (NCBI taxonomy): Eukaryota > Metazoa > Arthropoda > Insecta > Phasmatodea > Timematidae > Timema > Timema cristinae. Next base: position 32,566,548 of record JBCFYV010002255.1, read on the forward strand.
ACAATCTCGCTTGGAAACTTCCACACAACTGAACTAGTCCTGTCTACTAGCTTATGTTGCCAGCACTGATGTCTAGACAGCGGATGGCAGAAAATCGGCGAGTTTGCATAAATGGAGCCATAAGGCGCCATGTACTTAGATTATTTCGGGCAGCTTTTGCCGCAAGACACGACGGCATGTTTTACAAAACGTGACGGCAAGTTTTTCGGGTGGCAGAGTATAAAATGACTCATTTGTTCCCACTGACTTAGAAAACGCGACGGCTTTTGCAGCCGTGTGTCGCGCGGCACAAAACGCCTGCATAAAAGGACTCTAATCGTCGTTTATACTTAAGAACTCTTCGATGCAAGTGTTTTGTGTCGCGCGGCACACGACGGAAAAATACGACGCGTTTTGTAAATCTATTAGAACAAATGAGTCATGTATATGCTCTGCCATCCAAAGAAGTTGCGGTCGCGTTTTGTAAATCATGCCGTCGTGTCCTAGAGAACGCCAGAGACTAAAGTCACGTGACAGATTCAAAGTACATGGCATATTATGGGTCCATTTATGTCTGCCGTCCGTTGTATAGACATCGGTGCAGCCACCACCTGCTTAGTATACAAAATTGGTCAAGTTGCTTGGAGGGTTATAAGTGGCATTATTAGGTCAGTTGAATAATTTATATTTTTTTCTCATTTATATAAAAAAATATGAGTTTTGATACTCAACGGTTTAAAGACAAGAAAAGAAAAAAGAAACTAATTTGAGATTAATCATCGAAGGGTGGAAAAACAAATATATAATGAAAAGTCAATAGATAGAAAGAAGTGTGTAGTGTGTTGTACCATTCAAAAATAGTTTTTTAAATAGTGTACATTTTTTTTAGAGGTTACGAAATACCACATCTTCAAATCTTGCCAAGTTGATGGGATGGATATCCCTTTTTCTTTTCCATCTTTCTTAATTATTTTGAATAAATTAAATAAGATTTGTTTTTGGATTACTTTTTTGGATCTTGATGACGCAATAGTAAATTTAGGAAACACTTAAAGTTGTCTAAAACTTGTAGGGTGAAATATACACAAATATTAAAGCAAATAAAATATTTCTAAATTGGCTAATGAGCAAAAACACTTTAAGCATGGCATTGTTTGCAATGCAAACCTCTGAGTAAGCATTCCCAGTTACACAACTGTAAATATATTTAACAAATTGATTGGTGCCCTATATTTTAGGAACTATCCAATTGTAGGTTTTGTGGTATTCTTTCCTTAAAACAATGTGCTATCCACCTTTGTTCCTTAGCCTTTGTTTGATCTCGTGCAGACTAGGTAAGCCGGCAACGTACGAGGACATCAAGGCCAAAGTTAAGGAGGCGGCAGAGGGTGACATGAAGGGAATACTCGGCTACACGGAAGAGGAAGTAGTTTCCTCCGACTTCAATGGTGATCCTCGCTCATCCATCTTTGACTCTAAGGCAGGCATTCCTCTAAACGACTCCTTCGTCAAACTTATCAATTGGTGAGTGGATGATACACTATATACATTATCTAAACGATAGTAAATTAGTCTAATCGAAGCTAGGTAGCAATGCTTCTAAATTGTATTTATGTTGAACGTCACTTTTACATAAGCAAAAATCCGTAGTAGAGTAATACATTACATGGTGAAGGTAGAGTTCAATAAATACGAGTAATAGGTATTTCATTCCCTCACCCCAATACCAATCACCGTCGAGCTTTCACTTCCCACCACTTTCTTACAAGTATATTTTCTGTCTATAAATACCTTAACGCCTACCAATCAGTCAATGAAAGAGCTCCATTTGAGCCTACGGCCCGGTACCCATGAGCGAATCCATCTCTCTTCTATTAAGTAAGACAATAAAGAGCTTTACAAGAGTGTTAAACAATGCTACTCTACTGATTAAACATTCTTATGTCAGGCAGCGTAACTGCCTGCGATATCGTTGGAATTGTGACAGCCCAATGTCAAAAAATAAAAGGCTTTTATGGCCCGCCATAGCCCCTTTCCTGGCCAACTAGAAATATTATTATGAATGGTTAGTATTCTCTTTCACCCTTTCTAGTTAATTACGTCATATACGATAAGCCAGTACTTTTTAGCACGTACGTCCACTCTAGTTATGTTTAAAATTCGAACATTGCTCAGTGGTTATGACATTATGTTTAATAAGTATAGTTTTATTTTTATTATTAATTTTAATAACAAAGCTGTTAATGATTTAAATTAAATTTGTTTATATGTTCAAAGTTTTAAATTCTGATAGGTAGAACCAACATAAACCAAATCTCTTTGGGGCTTCGCAGTAATTTTTTGGAGTGTAAGAGGTTTCAGAGATCAAACAGTTTGAGAACCGCTGCACTGGATTATTTCAGCAAATGTATTAACTTCTAGAATTGAATGTTCACAGCACGATTCCCAATCGGAACTTTCATATAAATGTCTTAAAACCACATCGTTGCTTTAAATAAACTAATTAACATATACTATTTTAAATAGAGTTCCGCTTTCAAACTCGTATGTTTTTTTATCAACATTGCTCTCATTACTTTTAAACATTTTAAAAATGTCATAAGGGTAAGTTGTATCTCGCCTAGTCTTTTATTCATAACAATAAATCTGTAATTACTGATACAAATTGTTACAATGAGTCCATCTTTATAAATTTACACAAACAAAGCACAGAATAATGCACAAACGCACCTTGTAAAACATCTGAGTGTAAAAATAGCTCTAAAAATTTCTAATACCTTCTGTTTCCTATATTAAATATGTTATTGGAAAACAAAGGGAATATCTTGGAATAAACCGAGTAAGTGGGGGGCCTTAGAAAATTATTTGTAGCAAACGGGAATGTAACAATGTATGTGTATGTTCTTAAAAACGACAGGCGGTCACGTGCCCCAGTGCCCTTACCCTGAATCCACCATTGCACATATACATGTAAAAACTTAAATAAAGATGGTGTTTTTAATTATACAATTTCCCTCTATATACCAATAAACAAGTACTAATTAAATAATAATATTTAGCATCGCGTCTTACTACCCGTTCGGGTTATACGCTTAGGTACTAATTGATTACATACAAATAATGTTGGAGGACAAAGGCATTTATTGAAATGAAACCATTATTATTATTATTATTATTATTATTATTGTGGTTTAGAGGCCCATCGACACATCGAGGTCATTAGGGCCTTGAAATATATTTAAAACATAATAAAATCCCGATAGGGGAGAGATATAATCATTCACCACCTGAGACACTCCATAGGAGTGCTCAAATGGGCTCAAAGTACAATTGAGTGAAACACCTGCTAAAAAAAAACCACAGGTGTATCACTCTAATAAAAAACAAAACAAACATATTAAAACAATATATTAGTTAAAAAGACAAAACTAACATGTTAAAATAATTATTTTATTAAAGTTTGTTAAAATGGATAAAACGACAAGACAAACACATTAAAGTATACTAAAATGTTAAAAAGGTCTCAATATGAGATAAAATCCAGATGAGCCACTCTATAAAAGTGACTCAAATGGCACTAAAAAGATTCGCCTGGCGTATAAAATGGAGTAAACAAATAACTCCTTCAGCGCTGTCGCGTAATAAAAAACGAAGGTCACCTTTAAAATCAAGGGCCAGGCGAATAGGGGCATATCTGCGACACTCCACCAAAATGTGGTGCACACTAAGGGGAGCATCGCAAAATTCACACACTGGAGGTGGATCCCCTCTGAGTAAAAATCCGTGGGTTAGAAATGTATGCCCGACGCGGAGTCTCGTCACGATGACCTCCTCTCTCCTAGACTTTCGTATAGAAGAGGGCCATCGCGACACACCGTCCCTGATGGACCGCAGCTTGTTCTGAGCAGGGGTCAAGACCCACTGCTCGTGCCAGGTGCGTAACACTCCACGCCGAACATAACCCTTAAGATCTAAAAACATGACACCCAGACTCGCCTCCGGAGGCAAGCTCGCTGCCTCCTTGGCTGCCTGGTCCGCCAGTTCATTCCCTGGAAGACCAGCGTGACCAGGAATCCAGCAAAAGGCGAGCCGGGTGCTTAATGAATCAATTTTTAAAATTTGTTCGTGAATCATCTGCACGAGAGGATTCCACGAGTAGAGAGTGGACAATGCCAACAGAGCACTCATGGAATCCGTGCAGATGAGGACAGAACGGTGACTACTTCGGTAAACAAAACACAAAGATTTAAAAATGGCATATAATTCAGCTGTAAAAACACTGGTTTCATTAGGTAAACCAAATTTAAAATTGGATCCTTCCACAACAAAAGCACATCCCACGGAGACTCCAGATTTAGAGCCATCAGTGTAGATGCGCTCAAATCCGTGAAAGCGAGTGGAGAGGAGCTAATTAAAAGTCCTCTCATATACAAAGTTTGGGGTGGTCGCTTTAGGGAACTTGGCAAGATCAAAATGGCATTTCGGAGGGCGTATTTTCCAGGGAGAAACTCGACCTGGTGATGTGGGGATAGCCTTTGGCAGGACTATCTCACACGTGTCGAAAACAAATAGCATCCGGATCCCAACCGGCCTTGAACTACGCCATTTAGTTTCATACAAGACACGGTTAGGGGGATGAAATACAGGGCGGTAAGCAACATTATTTGGCATGCAATGCAGTTTCGACACGTAAGATGCCAGGAGGTAAGACCACCGGTAAGAAAGAGGTGGCTCACCGGCGTCGGCACAGATGCTGACGACTGGACTGGTACGAAAAGCACCAGTAGCCAGTCGAATGCCAGCATGGTGGACGCTATCGAGCATCTTTAACGTCGTGGGTCTAGCGGAACCATAAACAAAACTGCCGTAATCAAGTTTTGATCTCACCAAGGCTCTATAGAGGCGCATCAAGGTTTCCCTATCCGCACCCCAGGACCGACCGCTAACCACTTTGAGCAGGTTTAGTGCTTTTATAGACCTCGCTTTCAAGTCTTTGATGTGGGGGATCCAAGTTAATTTAAAATCAAATAAAAGTCCCAGAAACTTTACGGTTTCTGAGACTGGAAGAACGCCGTGGTTCATTAAAATATTGGGGGCTGGCTGTATTCCGCGTAATCTATGGAAGTGGACGACTGTCGTTTTGGCTGCAGAGAAGCGAAAGCCATTACGCGATGCCCGCGACCAAAGATTGTTAACACTCAGTTGTATCTGTCGTTCAGCCCTGTGGAGACTTGACGAACTGCAATAAATTGCGTAGTCATCCACAAAGAGGCATGAACGAACAGGTGAGCGCACGTTGGCCACAATACTATTTATCGCGATAGCGAACAACGTACAGCTCAGAATACTACCCTGAGACACCCCATTTTATTGAATAAAATCCTCGGATAAGGTGTTATTTAACCTTACCCGAAAGTGTCTATCCGACATAAAATTAGATATAAAAGAAGGAAGGTTTCCTCGAAACCCCCAATTAAAAAGTGTTCTCAAAATGCCGTACCGCCAGGTGGTGTCGTACGCTTTCTCCAGATCGAAAAAAACAGCCAGAAGGTGCTGCTTATGGAGAAAAGCGTCACGGACAGCCGTCTCTAGGCGGACAAGATGATCCACTGTAGATCGGTTCCGGCGAAAACCACATTGAATATTAGATAGCAGATTGCGGGATTCTAAATACGATATAAGTCGTTTATTAATAATTTTTTCCAGTATTTTACATACACAACTAGTTAAAGCTATCGGTCGATAACTAGTTGGCTCTAATTTATCTTTGCCACTTTTATATAACGGGATAACGATTGCTTGCCTCCAAAGTGATGGGAAATGATGAGATTCCCAGACACTATTGAAAAGGTCTAGAAGATATGCGTGTCCGGCAGGGGGCAGCTGCCGCAAAATTTCATAGTGGATATCATCTGGACCGGAAGCTGTGTTACCTGCCTGGGAGAGGGCATAGGTCAGTTCATCTTGCGTAAAGGGGGAGTTATAATCCTCCCCCGACTTGGACCAAAATCAATAGTACGGCGCTCGATGCTTCTCTTATGCACCGCGAACTCGTTAGAGTAGCTCGCAGTGCTAGAAATAGCGGCGAACATCGAGCCCAATACATTGGCGACCTCCATAGGGGGGTATACAAGTGAACCGTTAGACATGAGTGCGGGTATATTATTCATGGTATTTTGCTACTACGTAGTTTACGAATGTGATCCCAAACCTTGGTTGTGGGAGTGGAAATAGTAAGGGTAGAAATAAACTGTCTCCAAGACTCTCTTCTGCTTTCTCGAATGATACGGCGAGCTCTAGCACGTAGAATCCGGAATGACTCCAGATTCTCCGAAGTTGGACGTCGATGAAAGAGACGTAGGGCCCTTCGACGGTTAGAAATAGCCAGCCGGCACTCCTCATTCCACCAGGGAACAGGACGGTGGCGCGGGTTTGGCGAGGATTTTGGGATGGATGCCCTCGCCGCCGCTATGACAGTCGAAGTAAATTGCCCAGCCTTAACATCGACGTCGGGAGAATGGGGTTCGTCGAATACGGCGAGCTCGCGGAATTTATGCCAGTTAGCACGTTTTAGAACCCATTGAGGGAACCTTGCTGTACTGGGAGGATCTTTAATTTGTGAAAGCAGAATGGGAAAGTGATCGCTGCCACATAGGTGAACCTCCCAAAGGAAGTGAGCAGCAATCCCGGGGCTACATAGGGCTAGGTCGATGGCAGAGGATACACCATTAAAGGTGGAGAAGTGTGTCTGGGTCCCGGTGTTCATTAACACCTGGTTTCCCGAGACAAGAATATCCTCTACCATCCTCCCGCGGGTGTCTGTAAAATTAGACCCCCACACCAGGTTATGCGCGTTAAAGTCCCCCAAGATGATATAGGGGGCGGGAAGTTGTATAAAGAGGGCCTCTAGAGTCCTCTTGGAAACACGTTCACCTGGTGGGAGGTAAATGCAGCATACGGTCACCTCCATAGGAAGGGAGGCTCTGACAGCAATCACTTGGAGATCAGAAACAATATTAATATTCTTATGATATATAGTACTTCGTGCGAATATAGCCACACCTCCGCTTGCCCGATCAAAGAAAGGCTTGTCGGTACGATACACATCGTACCCACGTAGCATCGGGTTGTCAGTTGGGCGGAAGTGGGTCTCCTGCAAACACAAGATGGGAGGATGCAGGGAAGAAATTAGTAGTTTAATTTCCTCTACACGAGCATAGAAACCCCTACAATTCCATTGTAGTAGCGACATAAATTATTAGTATGAAATTTAGTTATCCTCGCAATCCATTTCACTATCCTTCAAGAATAAAAATTTGTTGAGGTCCTTTTTAGGCCCTCTTGCCTTTCCCAGTCTCTCCTGTACCTCCCGCTTCAGGAGAGGCTTCGTTTTATTTTGGGGAGACTGTTATTCATATTCTTGTTCGAAGGCTTTAAGGCCTTCGACGCTTTTTTAATTAAAAAATTTTCGGCGGTCTCTCGCTGGTCCTTCTTCAAGGCACCAGTGGGACTCGCCTTAGCGGCCTCACCTGTTCCGCAACTCGTCCCCACCTCCGGAAGCCCAGAGGTGGGTGTGAGAGGCTCAACAACGGCCGCCCTTGTTTTAATGCCCCGAGGCGGGCCCGGGGGGGTTTCCCGAGGCGGGCTCGGGGGAGTTCCTCGAGGAGGTCTTCTCGGTGGTATAGGTGGGGGAGACGACCGTGATGGCGGTTTGGCCTCCTTTAAAAATTTAGGCGCTGCAGAAGTTGGCGCGGTATCAACATAAATGTCTCGAGAAGAGACCAATGGCACTGGTCGCGATGGCTCCTTAGCAAGATTAACTGCGCAATGGCAGTTGGGACAGTTTATATTTTGACTGACAATCCGGCTATATGAAGTTTGAAATACCGGAGCTTGACTTGATACGTATTCCTTGCGTGCCTGGGCATATGAGATTTTCTTTTCAGATTGTATCTCCAGGACTTTCTTCTCTACCTTCCATTTTGGACAGGCCCGAGACCAGGCGGAATGTGGACCCTTGCAGTTGACGCAGTATTTAGGAGACTCGCATGGTGTTTCGTGAGCCTCCTGTCCACAATCCGCACAGGTTGGCTTACCACGGCATCGCAGCTTCGTATGCCCAAATTCCTGGCACTGAAAACAGCGCCGAGGGTTAGGGACATACGGCCGGACCCTGAGCACGTGGAAGCCTGCTCGGACCTCCTTCGGAAGGGTAGGAGTCGCAAATGTGAGGATATACGTATCCGTCTTCTTTTCTTGTCCATTCTTTTTTGTGACAATACGGTACACTTCGGTGACATTCTGGGGGGAAAGTTCCTCACAGATCTCCTCAATGCTTACGCAGTCGAGGTCATAACAAGTGACCACTCCCTTGCAAACATTGAGGAACCAGTGGGGCTCCACCTTCACCTGTATATTTACCGTATTACTCAACGGTATTTCGGAGATCGCCATAATATTTGAGGATTGAGTGTCGGTCATAGTCTGAATCATAATGGTGCCATCGCGCAGTTTCCTTATTAAAACGTCAGATTTTGCTGCTCCATTTATCACTCTTTCGAGGATAAATGGGCTGACACGTTTCAGATCTTCACTTTCATCTACTCGAGACATCACCAGGAAGCGGGGCTGGGGCCTCACCACTTCCTGGCTTTTCATCAAAACAGGGCTGGACGGCCTCACCCATTTCCGCCTTTATCATTAATACGGCCCTGTGAGGGGCCGGGCAGTAAGATGCCAGCAGAACTTGGTAGTACGGTGCCAGCGGACAGTAAGGTGTCAGCTGTGACAAGAGACTCAATCATGAGTGGGAGGACAACCTGCAAAAGTACTCGGATCGTAGACCCAGGTTGATCCCAGTTGGTTCTACCACATAGGGCCCTGTTAACTCTTCCGACGAGAGGCTCCATAAGACGCTAGACATGACAACCTTCATATGGAGCATCGCCGGAAGAGAGGTCACCGCAGCAAGTGTATGCAGGAAAGTGCTAATTTTACGTCCAGGACCCTCATGAACGCAACCGGTCTTTTCTCAAGGTAGGGTACCCGGTTGTCATCCCTAAGGCCCTTCTACCAAGATATTACAACCGGCGCACTTTCATTCGGGAGCTCAAGGCAGTGGTATCCAATAATAAACAGAGAAGAGCCGGGTTAGTTGCCAAGGTCATCAACGGAAAGGCCAAAGGCCTCTGTGCAGGATGAACGGTGGGGGAAAGGAAGAAAAAGGTTAGGATAGATATAGCGAAGGGGGAAGAGTGAAAAAAAGGTGGAAAGTGAAGGAAGAAGAAAATGATGTGAAAGGAAAGATATAGGATAGGTTTGTCCCACACGAGGTACGTCCTGCACAGAAGCCTCCCCTTTTAGTCGCTTCTTACGACAAGCAGGGGTTACTGCGGGACTATTCTAAACCCCGTCCCGCAGGGGGGGAAAAAGAAACCAGATAGTGGGTCAGAGAAAATAATATAGTGTCGCGACCTCCCCCGCCCCCCTGTGGGCTGGATCTGTCAGGATAGTTTCAGGAGGGGTTAGGTTGCAGGCAAGGTAGTGTGGGTTCATAATAATATGTAGGGTTACAAATATTGGTTTAATAGAAGTAACTAAAAGAGAATACAAACTGTGATGTTCAAACGAAATATAAAAGAAATATAGAAATTGAACTTTCGTGCTCGTGGAAGAACTGGCTTACTCGTGAAAACTTAGACTGATGGAACTAACTGAAACGGCTCACGACACCCTACAGAACTCTAACTCAGGAGCCTGGGCTCGACGGATGCCCTCTAGGTACAAGAGCTACTGATGGCCCGAAGATGTAGTCTGCTATGGTCCGGCGTCGGGCAGCGTAACTGCCTACGATATTGATGAAAATTTGACAGCACTGATGTCAACAAATAAAATTATTTTTATAGTCCACTCTGGCCCCTTTCCTCTCCAACTAGAGCAAACATTGTTATGATTAGTCAGCATTTCCCTTTAATGTTTCCAGTTCGTTACATCATATTCGCTAAGCCAGTGCTTTGAAGCACGTGCGTCCAAGAACGTTATGTAAATCAAAACAAACATCACAACATTGTTCATGGTTATGACAGTAAGATCTTATTAGAAGAATACACACACCACCTCCACTCTATCCCACATATATATTGTTATATAAAACTATATTGACATATTACGTTAGCTTTGTTTCTCCCCCTTCCACCCCATGAAAAAATAGCTTTCAACTCCCTTGAAATTTAATGAGTGAATTTATTCTCAAGCCTCGAAGGTTTTAGACTCAATAACTGATGCTTTCATTGTTTATTTCAGGTACGACAATGAGTACGGGTACTCCATGAGAGTGGTGGATCTCATCAAACACATGGCCAAGAGCTAGTTGTTAGTCAGTCGTCCAGTTTCTCTTATTCATTGAAATTAAAGTGCTTACTTAACATTAACTTGAGAATTCTACTTTAGGCTCTAATTGTTTGTTAAAAATCAGCAAAATAATTTGTTTGAGATAAAATATAATGTATTTATGTTAGTCTAAGAGTTTTTTTTAATGAGTTTGACGTTAATGAATGTTTAGAAACGAGTTTGAATAGAGGTCAGTTGGGACAATACTGTAATGTAGAATTCAAACGTAATAGTATTGTTAATTCTAACTCTAGTGTTCATGTAATTTTTATTTCAATTTAAGTAACATTAATTGTAGGCATTTTATTAATAAACTGAAGAGTGTGTATGCCTGTCATGAGCGCTGCACGATATCCACTGCAGGCAGAGGGCTGAAATATTAGAAACTAGCCCCCTTCACCGTAAAAAAATATTGTAAAGAATCCTGTAAAACAAAGCTTCAAATCATCCATCATGTCAATATAAAAAAACTTTTTTTACTTTTTTTTTAATGCAGTCCTACCATCACTGTATAGCCCCCTCCCTCTTTTTATCCTCCCTCCTATTTTCATCTCATTCCTTTATAATTTTGTTTGCTCTAGGCGCGAAAGGAATTGTGTATACACCAATCAAACAAATTGTTAAAATAAAATTAATTTTTCAGATTCCTCCACTTTCATTTACACCCCTCGTTTCCCCAAATTTGATTTTAATCTTTTTTTTTCTTTTTTTTTCGTTCCTCGTCACTACATCTATATAGCTTTACTCACCCCGCCCTCTTCACCAACCCCATTTTCCCTTCAACAACTTTTTATTTTTCCAACGACTATATAATATACTATCGAAATTTTTATGAGGAACAAATTAAATTTTCAAAATAAAATATAGCCTATGTTACTCGCTGATAATGTAACTTTATATTGGTGAAAGAATTTTTTTAATCGGTCCAGTAGTTTTTGAGTTTATCCATTACAAACAAAAAACAAAAAATCAAATCTTTCCTCTTTATATTATTAGTATGGATATAGATGAGTACCTCCCGTGCACAAGCTAAAATTTAAAAAAAAAAAAAAACTTTTATAAATCTAATAAAAACTGTATCGGAGAAGATTAAAATGAAGCTTTTTTTTCTGTTTCCTTAGAGAAAACTTAAGCGTTGCTCGGGGTAACCAAGCAATTCACTTGTTCTAGATCTATACTTATAAAATAACATGTCCTGACTGACTGACTGATTCATCATCGCCGAGCGCAAACTATCAAGGCTACAAGCATGAAATTCGGACTGTATATTCATTTTGTTATGTAGGCACCCACTAAGAAAGGATTTTAGAAAATTCCACCCCAAAGGGGTCAAAATAGGGGATGATAATATGTATGAAAGTCCGTCATTTTGAAAGTTACATAAACAAAATTTTGTATTTCGGTTATTGACGTAAAACAAATAAATACGTGTTTCAGGAATTTTGGAAATTTTATTTAATAAGGGATGAAAAAGGGGGTGAAAGTTTGTATCGGACTTGCATTATTTTTGATCTGAGGTCAAGTTATGGTCATCAACGTAACGTAATATTTTAAATTAATCTGTAAATACATATGTATATTTTCGTATTTGTATATAATCAACTTCCACGCGAGCAAAGCCGCGGGCAACAGTTATCTAGTGTATTATATATTTTTCCTGCTGCACTCTCGTAGACATGGAGTGGGTTTATAAGCAAGTACAATTTTTAATAGTTTTTTGTCTGATCTCTGTTAGTAACTTTGGTGACTAATATTAAGACCATAATGTCCGGTTATATTTAGCATAAGAATTAAAACATAAAAGTCCACCATTTCTGGATATAGTTTCAGTTTATTAGCTTTGCTTGTAATGTATATAGACTTCGCTTACCCTGAAAGGTACCGTAGCAATATTAACTTGACGGATAACATTATGGCCCTATCTTGTAAACCAGCTTCCAAAAATGTACTCCACGAATATATTGGAAAGAAAAATAAATAAAACTAATATGAAAAGATTTCCGAATTGTGACTTTGTGTGGCCAGGAACTGTTTATAGTTAAGTATTGGGTAGAAACTATTTAGCACCGGCATCGTGCTGTGAAGCAGTGTAGATAGGAAGTATTATATAGTCAAAGTTCATGTTGTGTGTCACCTCAGTCACCTTTTCCCGGCCATACCTTTTCGAAACCACGCCAAACGTCTAGAACATCAGCGAAGCACACAGACAGAAAGCAGCGAGACCAAACAGAGAGACTCGACGGCGTCAGCTAACCCCTTCGCTGTGCTTTTATATACTATTGTTAACTTCGACACCTTTCCAGAATTATCTGGGAAGTTTCTATCGTATATTAAAAACTTGTGTTTCCTCACACATCCAGTCAATTGTAGTTCAGTCAACATTCAGTTGAGAGTCGAAACGAATCAAGTTGCAGTACAGTGTTATTTTTTATGGGCGATTTTAGTGCGTGCTTTTCAATTTAAATAATTTTGTAAACAGTTACGTTAATATAACTCTTTGAATCTTCCGTCTTGAGGATGAAACACTTGCACGTTGTAGGTTCTTTGAAGTGCCTACGTATTGGTTTAAAAAAAAAATCTTCGATTTTCTTTCAATGAATCGCTGACTGAAATGTAGATCTTTAAAAGAAACTCTCAAAACCTCCGTCACAATACCTCCAGCAGCTTTTGAAGCATTAACAGCTAACAGGCATGTCCAAACATTATGTTAGATACAAATTTTGTTTAACGGTGAATAAAGTTTATCTATGAGGGTCTGCGAGAATGAGAGTGTGTGTCATTAAAACATTTAACAGCTGTTAACGCTAATAAGTCAGGACCTACAATATATAGGGTATATAAACCTAGATTAAATTAAAGAGTAAATAAAGTCCTTTCAATCGATGTAATTTATTTTATTGTACCTGGTATATTGTCCATATTGTTGCAATTTTAACAAAAACTAATTTCAACTCTCTCGTTAATAGTGTTATAGTTTTGGCCCGTTAATTGCTAGTAACTTTGAAGTGCTAGCCAATGTGACATCACCAAGCGATAATATAAGATGGCCACTCACAATTAACAACCATTGTGAGAGTACACGAGTCACCAAACGTTACTCAACGTTAACTTGGGAACCACAGTTCCTCGATCAATTTGTTTTATTATTTACCCAGCTGATAAGAATATTATTTTTCAGACTGTAGTGTGTAAGAAGATGGAGCAGTTGCCAATGCTAGAATTGTTGGACAGATTGAGGGTTTTTGGACGAATCCGCAACACCACCAGCTGTCGCTGATTTGTATTAAGTTCTTCGGAGACCAATGTCACAGGGAAAAGATTAGTAAAAAGGAAATAGCATTATTCCTAGTTGGATATTGGATTTGTCGAGATCAATAGGTGAATAGGTGAATAGTCATCCTCTAGTCGTGTCCAATACTGGCCGGCTCATAACGTGTTAGTTGAACAGGACGGAGTGGACTTCTTCTTGTTGGAACATCGTAGCTCGCTCGGCCCACTCGTCGATTTAGGATGATAGGTGTAGGTCAGTCTTGGTGGTTGCTAGTTTTATAAGATTCAATCGGTAAGTACACTAACAGTTTTATTATGTTGAAATTGATTATGTAGAGAGAATATTATTGTTCAGAATTGTTTTATTATGTCGTACCAAACTACGTGAACTACAATAGAGAAGTTTACCATTGTAGGGATTCTATTAGTGTCGGTATAATTTGGAGCGGGTAGTATAAATTACAGAGAGTTATGCGTCCTATTGTAACATAATGTACTGTAATGTTACACCTGTCGCCATACTTGTTGAATATTTTGATAGAAGGCATGTTGGTGGTATCCGATTCCATCCAGTCACGGTGAGTAAGTCATGAAGCATATTATTCCTGAATGTATAAGCTTTAATTATCTGTTTTGGATTCCACTATTATAAGTTTAGTATTTTTATGCAGATCTGTATTATTAAAATCCTTTGTGGTATTTTCTATTGAAAGCACGTTGATCATATCTGAGTCCATCCAGTCGCTAAAAGTAGGTTTTGAAGGATATTATTATTAAATATCTCAAATCTAATTCTCTTTGGATCTTGCCAATAAAATGATTATAATTTCGTATTTTTATGTAGCCTAATTGTGTAGGTGTCAGCTTTATATGATTGACACGCTACAGTTATAGGCTTATAGGAAGTACGGTATCTATTAAACCCTGTTTTTAGTAATAATCCCAATCTGTAAAGCTTTATTTCATACCAGAATACTATCATATATATATAATATTTTTTGTAGGATTAACAGCCATTTAGAACGGAAGTAGAAATTTACTTCTGGAAGGTCTTTTATCCTACCTAAACACAATTATAGGGTAGGATTCTGGTACGAGATAAAGCCTTAAACGCGAGCTGCCTTCAAAAATCATCGTATATATTAGGCTACATCAACTTATTTAAAGAAAAAAACTAACCAGTTTTGAACTTTGTAATGTTCTTCAAAGCTTTTACTAACATATTTATTTATTTCATATAGTCAATAAAATTAATGAACGATGTCAAAATGCCACATTGCCTTGTATGGGTGTAAGAGAGAAAGAGATACCCGAAAGTTTCCTTCTCTCTTAAAAAATGGTAAACATCACATCAGGATTGCCTTTCAAACTAACAATACTATTAAAAAACATCTTTCCAATTCTAACCTTAACACTTGCAATACCTATAGTAAAAGTGGAATCTATAAATTAACTTGCGATTGTAGCGCCACCTACATTGGAAAAACCGGACGGGCACTTTCTAAACGATATTTTGAACACCTTAGTGACTTTAAGTATAACAGAACAAAATCAAAATTTCAGAACATTTAAAAACTTCTGGCCATCAACCCACCCCTATTGACCAATGTATGAAATTGCTTCTATCCTCCACCAAAGGTCACAAAATGAACATTGCTGAAAATCTACATTATCTATAATGCTAGTCATCATCACAACACTATCTTCAATGAACAAACCAAGTTTGGAAACCAAACCCTGATTAACACAATTAAATATCTTCAACCAGTTAATAAATCCTAACCTTTTCCTACCATGTCTCCCTACTACCCCTACTTTCATAATTAAAACCTTTCCTAGCCAAATCATAAAGATTGAAACTTTCTCTCATTTTTTCATTCTCATTTTCAATTTACCTTTTTCTGTCTATCCACATTGCACCTAGCGCTACCTTAATTCTTACCTAATATAAGTTATCTCTATGTTGCACAACAATCGGGATTATTCTTTCGAGCTCTAGTTTATAAAAATCTTTTTTTCTTAAAACTCTTACACGCCTAAGAAAAGGGATAACATCTAATCCCTTAATTTAAAGGTAAGCTTGACAGTTAATTCTCACATCAAAAATAATCTTTAATTTTATCCTCTTTTATTAATAATTTTTAGGTTAGCCTATTTCCTTTCTTAGATATAATTAAATAATATTTCTACTTTATCTCTCGATTTTTAACTTACAATATTATTGTTCCTAATCTCACATTGGTTTTCCTCAGACCTGATGATGGCATAATACGCCGAAACATGTCGTTTGTTACCCGGCCCTATGGCATCCATACCTAAGGAGAGGAAATATAACCACTAAGGAACAATACACTGTCATTTATTAACTCTATATCAATCAACATCCTAATTAATTAATTACTCTGTTTCAAATCATAACATATTCTATTTTCTCTAGCTTATAATTAACAAGTTTTTTCCATATTCCCTGATTACCTTTGTCAAGAATTTTACTTAGAATTTTGTTTTTTAACCTTTTCTGTAACATTTTTAATTAGTCGTAGTTTTAAGGGTTCCTCTTTTATATCTTGTCTACTTATAATATATTTTCAAATTGTTATAATAACTAAATAATTAACACTTAAATACTACATAGTTTACCAATTTATTATATCCTTATTTTAACTTTTCCTTATATTCACACATTTATCTCATCTCCTATAATAAGATAATCTTTTATGTATATTGTGTTCCTTGAATAGTATGTATTGTATTCCTTGAATAATTTATCAATATACATATAAGTCTTGTGTTCCTGGATGTCTAAATATAACATCTCTATTAGACATAGATTTCCAAATAGATGAAACCAGATTCTCCATCTGGGAGAAACTTGCTTGTAAACCAAAACTTGAAAATCTGGACAATGAAACCATTCGTACTAAATTTACAATTTGCAACGAGCATTTTAACCCTTTCCAGCCCAGTGTAGCCATATGGCAACGTTGTTTAATAATTGTCTTAAAGTCATTAAAAACGCCCAATGTAAACGTTTGGCTACATGGTTAGTTTCTTTTGTGATCATAGATAACAGCACTTGTCGGTAAAAAAGCTTCAACTTTATTTTTAAACTAAAACTTATCAAGTTGGTAATGCATTGCAACCGGACTGGTGGCGCATCTTTGTTGACATCACTCAATTATTTTATTATACGGTAAGTTTTTATAGTTTTCATAATAAATTTATATATTTTTGTGAACTTTAATATACATGTGATATATTTATGGCATAGTTAGAGTTAAATACTTATAACTATATTATAACATATTATTATAAAATATGTGTAGCCATTTGTCAACAGTGGGCAAAACATGGGCTGTATCCGAATAGTCATGTACACTTGACTTGATGCAGACTCGATAATATTATATTACACTTTACACCCTTTTGAGATCGAAAACTGCAACAGACTTTTCGAACGGCAACTACCATTTACACGCCCTTGAGTCTGCAGTGCTTCTTTCTACCCGTGAACTTAGAAACTATTTTAAACGCCATCTATCAGCAGGGAATGAAATCGAATACACCGTTTTAATATTATCCATTCTCGCCATTACAAGATTATTTTGAATTTAGATATTTGCGTCGATATTTTACTGTGTTGTTTTAAGAATTCACAACCATGCCGAGAAATAATTTGATACTTATGGCAATTCGTGGTCTCCCCCAGAAGACGTCGCCGTGCCTCGGCACGGAGCACCGAGGATATGAAGGCGTCTTCTGACTCCACCGGGGCCTCCCCCCCACCCTCTTCAAGACAACGAGGACATACGCGGGCAAGCGGAAGGGCCGGGACTTGGAGCGAAGGAGCCCTCCCAAGAAGTCGGCGCCCAGGAGCGGCCGCTCCTCCAGCCGGTCTGATGTCCTCCCGGCACCATCATCTGGATCTGGCGGGGGTAAGCTTGCTTCTTTCATATCTTCACATGCGATCCCCCCAGCTGTGGCTCTGCCGCAGAAACCTCTCGGCAGAGACCAGTGGCGGGTAAGGGCTCCGGGGGGGCACAGGCGGCCGCCGGTGCCGTCCCCAGGGGCTCCCGTGCCTCAGCCACGGTCTCCTCCCAGGGTTCGGGCGCAATCCGCAAGGATTCCCGACCCGGCGACAGGGCCAATGCTGTCCCTGAGAGAAGCGGGACCCAAAGAGTCCCGGTGATAGTGTGTGAAGGGGACTTCCGTGTGAACCCCTTCACGGCCACCAAAGCGCTCAGCCGCGGACTTGGAGGTGATCTCCGGATCAAGTGGTCCTCCAATAGGGTGACGTTCTCCGTCTTCACCCTGGAGGACAGGACCCTTCTTCTGGAGAGACTTATCTCTCAGGGCTATCAACCGTACACTTTCCCCTTGGAAAGCGAGAGGGGGGCGGCTCGTGGTCCGCGGTCTCCCGGTGTGGACCCCCGCTCAGGACATCCACTCGGAGCTCACTGAGATGGGCTATGCGGTAAGGAGTGTTACACGCTTGGGTGCGCGCGCTGCCGGCCAGGATCAGCCGGAGAAGCCGTATCCCTTGTTCCTTGTGACTCTGGTTGGACGCCAGCAGCTACAAGCTCTGACCAAGGAGACGGTTATTTCGAAAGTGCTAGTCACTTTCGAATCTTTCCGGAGGAAGAACCTGGCTCAGCAGTGCCATCGTTGCCAAGGGTTCGGACACCCCTCCGTATCCTGTTTCAGGAGCGACAAGTGTGTCAAGTGCGGGGGTGCACACACGTCTGCGGCCTGCGAGCGTCCACGCTCGGAACCCGTCAGATGCGCCAATTGCGGTGGTCCTCACCCTGCAAATGCCGGCATCTGTGAGGTGCGTAAACGATTTGTCGACTCGCGCAAGCGCTCGACGGTCGTCGGCGCACCGCCGCCGTCCAAGCCCCAGTATCGTGCGGCACCCCCTCCCTCTCGTCAATGCCTGGGACTTTCCCCGTCTTCCGGGAGCTAAGTCAGGCGCCGCGACGCCGGGTGTCCAACCGGCGGCTCGGCAGCCTGCCGCAGCCCCCCGCACTTCTGCCCGTGCCCCACCTCACCTTCCTGCAGCAGGGACCGCTGATCTCAAGTCCCTGATCCAAACACTCACAGAGATATGGGAGCTTTGCCGCTCGCTCCGTATCTGTGAGAAACTCCCCTACCTGAGGGAGTGTCTGACTCGCTTCGTGGCCGCCCCGGACTGGGGGGGCAAGATTCAAATCCTAACCGAAGTGTGTCAGGCTTTATTTGATTGACGAGGTCAAACTCCTCCTCTGGAATTGTAAATCGCTGGTCGTTAGGATTCCCGAGCTCCTCCAGATGTTGACCGACATGGCTGTCGACGTGGCTTTTCTGACGGAGACGTAGTTCAGAGCGGACACCATCTTTCAGGTTCCGGGTTTCTCCGTCTACCGGGTGGACCGAGGTGGTCACCGGAGGGGGGGGGGGTGGCGTGGCCCTGTTGGTTCGGTCTCGCCTCCAGCACCACCAGACGGCCGTCCCGGGGCTCTTGTCCCTGGAGGCGGTCGCCGTGCGGCTGTTGGGTGCCGCGTACTCCGTCACTCTCGTTTGCGTCTACGGTCCTCCTCGGGTGGTCCTGCAGGCGGCCGATTTGGCCGTATTGCGTGCTCTCGACGCTAGCGTTGTGCTAGCCGAGGTTTGCCGACAGGACTGGCCTATTTACCCACTGCCCTCATCTGCCCACCTACTTGCCAGATCACCCTCGTCACCATCCCAGCTACCTGGACCTGATCCTGACCACGAGGAGGCCGTTTCTGACACCTCTGGTCACCCATCTCTCCCATTCCTCCGACCACAATCCGGTGACCGGCGTTATGCGATTTCTTCCTCTCCAGACGAATGCGCCGCCATTGTTCAACTACCGACGCGCGGATTGGCCTAGATTCCAGGCTAGGTTGAACCGCGTTGTGGCCCCAGCTGTACCCATACCTGACGTGGGGGAGTTGGACCGTCAGCGGCGGAGTCCTCGATTCCGATCCGTCGACCCCCCTTGTTGGGCCCCCCACTCCCTCCCGACCTGATAGACGACATGAGGCTCCGAGATAGAGCGCGTGCTCTGTGGCAGAGAAGTCGTCTCCCCCGTGTCCGGGAGATATACGTCGCGCTCCGCTCTCACTGTCGGCGCAAGCTCAGACAGTGGCAGAGGGAGGCTAAGACGCGCCGTCTTGCCGCTCTCGACACAAAGGATCTCTCCTTGTGGCGTCATCTGAAGGGGATACGACACAAGAAGGATCTGATCCCCGAGCTCCGCGTGGCTGGCGGTTTGGCGTCCTCCGCCACAGACCGGTCAGAGGCTCTGGCGGTAGGATTCCAGGCTAGCTTCACGAGGCGACCGGGATCACCGGAGAGAGATCAAGCGGATCCGCCGGGTCACTTCTTTCCCCCGGTGGCAGGTCAACCCCCGTACCCCGACCTGCAGCTGGTAACCCCCTCCGAGCTGACCAGGACCGTGGCGAGGCTTCGCGCCGCGTCCGCTCCCGGGTTGGACCGGATTTCCCCCCTCCTCCTGGCCCACCTCCCTCGTAAAGCCTTCGTCCTACTTCTCCGAATCCTGAACGCAATGTTTATATTGTTGTACTTTCCGGCACAATGGCGGGTGGCTACAGTCATACCTATCCACAAGCCCGGGAAACCGCCCGGATATCCGTCGTCCTACCGTCCTATCTCTCTGCTCTCTTACGTCGGCAAAGTCGCCGAGAGACTGATCCTGACCAGGCTGGAGGTGCACCCCCTCCTGCCGGATCACCAGTCCGGAAAGGCCTGTCGACCACCCACGCCGTCGCCACGGTCGTAGACCGGGTGACGGAAGCGTTCAACGAGCGGCGCCACTCCGGCTTCGTCTTGTTGGACGTGAAGGGTGCGTTCGACAGTGTGAGCCACCGAGGACTTCTCACGGGACTTGCAGAAGCCGGAGTTCCCTCACCAATGCTACATCTCCTTCTGTCTTTCCTCCAGGACCGCTCCTTCAGAGTGGGCGTGGACCACCAGTTGTCGACCCCTCGTCCTATAGTCTCTGGAGTCCCCCAGAGCTCCTGTCTCTCCCCCCTCCTTTTCTCCCTCTTCGTGCGAGACGTTCCCGTCCCACGGGGAGTCTCCCTCTTCCAATATGCCGACGATACAGCTATCCTGGCGACCTCCCCGATGCCCCGGTGATCTGGGCCAAGCTCACCATGGCATTGCGGGGGATAATAGCTTACCTTGGTACCAAATCCCTTGCAGTGAACGGTACGAAGACGTCGGCGATACTGTTCACCCGCCGCAGACCGGGTCCGTTGCAGCCCCTCCGCGTCGCGGGAGAAGCGGTCCAGTGGTCGCAAACGGTGAAATACCTGGGTGTGTCGCTGGACCGTCGCTGCAACTGGGACTCGAACCTGAGAGCGTCTGCAGGGAGAGCGAGGGGAGTCATGCTAGGACTGGCCCCACTCCTGCGCCCAGCCAGCCCGTTGAACCACGCCCATAAAGTTAGACTCTTCCAGGCTTGTATTATGTCCCTCCTACTCTACGCCGCGCCTGCCTGGGCTTACCTTCCCCGATACCGCTTCTCCCCGCTCCGAGCGGTTTATTACCTATTTTTGAGGTTGATGCTCGGACTCCCTCCCCGCACCCACACCCGAATCCTGCTAGACTTGTCTGGCCTCCAACCCCTGGACGTGATCATCCGCGGGTTGGCAGTGACTTTCTTTACACGGTCGCAGGCCAGTCCTAACGCGATCGTCAGGGGCATCGGCGACTACGACCCCCCTGCTCTCGTCCACAGACACATCAGAGACGGTGTGGTGGGCCCCCGCCGGACACGGATGACCCGGGAGGTAGTCTGTGGCGTTGAGGAGCGATTGCTCCTGTTTAAGACCTAAGGCCGACTTCGTCAGGACGCGGCTCCATTGCTCCAAGAATTATCCCGGTTGGCGCTCCGCCCTCCCCGTGGGTGCGTGTGTTCGAGTGCTAGGTCATCACAACCGTCATAACTTTTTACGTACAGTTCACTACAATAGCCCGAATCTAACCAGATTAATTCAAACAAACGTAAACATTAACAGAAACTCTAAAAGCAACCATGTGATTCAACTTAGCCGATATTTTGCCACATTGAGTGAACGTTATGATGTCGTCCTCGTAAGTGTTTTGTTTAAAATTCAATGTGTGTTGTCCCTGGCGGTCCTCCATCAGAGGGCCGTGGTGCCCTGTCTAGTTTCCCAGTCTCTTGATCTGTTCTTCCTCCCGATGCCCCATCTCACTCTCAATTACCATTCGTCTCCCGCTTCACTTCATACATGCCCCATCCACGTCCGGTCACCCATCCTTCAATGTTTTCCACCTTTTCTTTCTCCATAAATGTACTATTGTATATATATAAGGTCTCTGTCGACCTCTTACCAGCGATTGGGCGGGTTTTTGTTAACTTTTCCCACCTCTAAGACACTGGACCACAATAATCAGCCCACCAGGGCGACAAAGACTTCCATTATAAGCGTGTTTTTTGTTTTTAAGTTAGTTGACATTCGAGAGCCCCATCAGGGCTGGTGTTTGTTGTTATGTGTCATTTATATTCTTTGTTTATTCATGTCTACCATATTTAACGCTACATAAAATTAAAGTCCTTACAAACAAACTTATGGCAATAGTAAA
Source organism: Timema cristinae (assembly GCA_039000515.1). Taxonomy (NCBI): domain Eukaryota; kingdom Metazoa; phylum Arthropoda; class Insecta; order Phasmatodea; family Timematidae; genus Timema; species Timema cristinae. The sequence continues at coordinate 32,588,820 of JBCFYV010002255.1, forward strand.
TGGAAGGCGTAGATTGATCCATCAGCTTCTAGCAATTATAAACTTATTATTAGGATGGTTTGAAATTCAGCAGCAATATGTAAGTACAATATTTTTTTTAGTTAAATCTGTAATGACAATAAAATGTGAAATAAAACAAATTAATCTAATCAAAGTGATACTGTTAAGGGCCGTCACCAAATTATGTGAGGTTTTTATGGTGTGTGTGTGCAGTATTTTCTCACGTTTTCTTATTATCGTTGGTGCAGGGGAGGGGGGACAGAATTCATCTCCAACTAATCACTAATATCACTGATTAATTTTAATATTAACCTAATAGTTAGCACAAAAATATGTAATTACAGAATATATAACTGACCTTGTTTTTATATTAATCTACAAAATAGTAAAAAATGACAAAAATAAAGGGGGGGGAGGGGAGACACTAAATATTACAATCTCTTACTTGAGAAAGGGAGAGGGATCTAAAATCATTAAAAAAAAAACCTCAAGTAATTTAAACACAGCTCCTTTTGTGTTGCTTCTTGTCACAATGACAATATTATTAATAAAAACAATAACAATAGAGTAAAAACTAGACTTGACTGGCAAGGACGGGAAGATCGTGGTTAGGCTCCGGTCAAATCCACCGACGGTGATTTTTTCAAAATAGTTTCTCATTCTCCCTTCCGCAAATGTTGGTGGATTACCTGTAAAATGCTTTATTCCTCATCCCTACCCTTTAATAGTAATTATCATATATGCTTAGAACATGAATGGGTAGTAAGAAGCGGTGGGGAAAAAATTAATTTGTAATAAATACACATATTTTTTATATTTGTTTGTTTTTATATTTTAATTATTTATAGAATCGTCCTTACTCCTATTGTGTGATGAGCATAAACCAGAAAATTGTGGGTCAGTTTGTTGATGGGACTCTAGACATGATGGCCCATATTCGGGTTACACGCGAAACCTTTTTCGCGTTGGAAGCAATGTTGGCTCCCCAAACACACGGGTACAGTATAACTAAAGTTTTGGGATGGTGCAATTTAAAGTAGGACAAACTGTTGATGATTAAACAAATCATAAAAATGATTGTAGTCTGATAAGGACAAATTATTTATAAGTATAAAATAAGAACGACAGTGGATGTGTCTCCCTTTCCTGGGGGGAAGGGGGGGTCAACCAGATGAGGAACTGAGTCGGCGG
>JBCFYV010002255.1:32590110-32635536 GCA_039000515.1 Timema cristinae
AAAATTAAAACTAACTAGTATTAAAAACATTGCTAATGTTTAAAAACCCTAAGCCCCATATCACATAAATAAAAAAATAGCCTTGAACAATTTACACTATAATCACAAAAATAATGTCGTATGAATAGTTTGGTTATTTTAATAATAAAAAAAGTAGTTTTAATATGTTTAATCACAAATACAAGATATTCAATGCAGACAATTTAAAAAATCAGTGCACACCAAAGGACTTCTCTTCAAAGAATGAACGACAAAAGAAACAAGATTACCTGCTGTGGTGATGAAATGCAACAAAATAATGAAGCAAGCAAACAAAATTTGAAAACGTTATAATTGAAACCTGAAAAAAGAGCGAAGCCGAGGTGTTGCTGTACCATAAATATTATTGACCTCGTGCTTGCTATATTATGTTTAATAGAGCAGTGGATGCACCTGAAAGGTATTTTTTCAATTTCATTCAAAATGTTCTAATCCTATATCCAGGCCACAGTATAAAACACTTTGCTTTATGATCAAATCGATTCAAATGGAAGTTGAACTACAATTTGTGAGCCCAAGTTTTGTTTTATTGATGCAATTTACTCACTAAGAGAGTGGTGCTTTGTTACCTTTGAAAGATCAGTTAAAAAAATATGTTAAATATAACTTAGTCATGAAACAAGAAGATGCATTACGTTGAGGGCTATAAGCTAAGAAATATTACTTGGCATCTTCAAAATATATTTGAAAGAAATGTGCTTTCTTTGATATTAGTGTACTTAAATATCTCAGATGCTTAAAACTAAAGAAGGGATGAATCCACCATTTTTCATTATGAATCTTTGATACAAATTAGATTAATTCTTAGGTTGCGGTTAAAAACTATAAATAGTAACTAAATAAAACATGTTTTGTATAATCCATTCACTATAGTATTCATACATTCATTTAAAATGGGTTGGAATGGGATGTGGGAAAAAGCCATTGTTTTTGTAGTTTTTAAGGCAAAACATTTTTTTTGGCCGAATTAAATAAAATATTGCTCCAGTACAAACATAGAATTTAATTTTCTTCATGTGATAACTTCAAAATTTCTTGAATATCTGTCAAGAAGGGTATGCTGGAATTTAATGACAACTTTTTTGCTTCGTAAAAAGTTTCCCATTTAATGCCGCTATTCTCAGGACGAGTATTCAACAATTGTTGATATTGAGATGTGAAGAAAATTAAACTCTATGTTTGTACTGGAGCAATATTTTATTTATTTTAGCCAAATAAATGTTTTGCCATAAAAACTGAGAAAACACTTCTCGCGTTCCCTTTCATCCTACCTTTGTGAAAAATTAATGTTATTTGAGTCTGGTTTTTAAGTTTGTCCAACAATTAATATTTAGGGTTAAATCACCAATAAGCAAAGCCTGATTAAAAATTTAATCAAAATGTATCTATATTTTTCAAATCATGAATTCAATTTCTTATAAACCCGAATATTCTATTATGATTTGAAAGTCCCATTCTTACCTAAAACCCAAATTAAAAAAAACATTATGTCCTTAACCTCGGCACTGGTAGGAGATTAAAAAACAAGTTTGTTATTTTAATATCATCTTAATTTATCCTTTTTTTTACATGTAGTAAAAAAAATCCTTTTTTGTCCCTAAAGTACCTAATTTTAACACCTGCAGTGAGCCGTGCGATATTTTTTTAAAATGTTAAATCTTATTTTGGTCTATATTTTGTGTTTGTGTGTATGTTTCTTTTCAATATTGATTGAATTCAGCTGTTAATTTTACATTTGTTTCTTTGTTTACATACAGTTACTTGATAATTCTAAAATATTAAGCCTTTTATATAATATAAATCAAATATCTTCTAATTTTAAGAAATGTCCTTAGTCAACAAAATGTATATTGGTAAATATAAACTTCAAGTAGTATCCTATATAAGCCAGTAAGAGTGACAATTTTGAATTACTATAGTTGGTCCTTTTCCATAACGTCATATTTGATGAAGACTAAATATAACCAATAAAAATATTTTTTTACTTATGTCTGAAAATTGATTTGACATGCATCAAGTGTAATAATGTCCACCAGATTTACAGAAAACACATTTTTTCCTAAATCCTAGTCTTTGTAAAATTATAGTACACAAAAGTTTGTTACAGAAATTAGCCTGTAGATTTCATCATTTATTCAAGCACACACCAATAAAAGTATCATTGGTTTTTTTTAAATTAGAATTGAACTTGAGCCCAATATTTCAAAAAGCTCTTGAGTTTGATTATATTCTTAATTTTAAAATGTTAGTAGTAATACATATTTGTTTATTTTAAAATTAAAATAGTATATTTAAAATGTCACCAATCAAAACAAACAACATATGTTCTTATAGTAAGAATGACACAAATTTTTATAAATAATAAATACTTTGGAAAAAAAAAAAAGAAACAGGAAGTAATGGTTTTTAAATTTAATAACACTTTACAAAACATGATTTAAAAATAAGAACAACACACAAATAAAGTTAGAGGCATAACACTGATCTGCCAATGTGCGAAAATGTATGAAAATATTTTGGAAATGAGAGTGAAGTAAAAAGGAAAGATGGAGAGAGGAGCAACATGGGTTCATATAGAAGAGGAGAAGAGTTGACAATAGATTTCATATCTGGAATTAGACATTTGATGGAAAAGAGAGATAAGAGTTTGGAAAGGATTTGGTAATGGTAATCATGAATTTAAAAAAAGCATAATATGATAGTGTGGATAAGAAGAAAGTCAGGAAAGCAATGGAGGAGAAAGAGGAGTGACTAAGAGAGTAAGGAATATGTATGCTAATAATGTGAGTTGTGTAGAGACTGAGAAAGGGTAGACAAATTGGTTCTTGGTTACAATTAAAAAATAGAGTCAAACAGGGAAGTGCCCTCTCACCATTACTATTTATATTGGTGATGAAAATGATCATGAATAAAGTGACAAAGAAACTAGGGGAGGAGAAAATGAAAGCAATGTTGTTTGCAGATCACTTGATATGGAGGCAAAAGGAAGAAGATGTACAGGAACAGCTGCAAACATTGTCACTAATGTCAACCTATTCGGTACCAAACACGCACATGGCACTCGACAAACAGTTCCCTCTTACGAAGAGGAAGACATTGTTAACACAAACACAGTCCATTCAGGTTTTGCAATAACACATCCAGCCGCTCCTATTCTGACCTTAATCTAAACTAAACTAACCTTACAACAATGTAAATTATCACACAAAAAAATACAAATTACACTCACAACAATAGGCTACCATGGACATCATATAACACATGGTTGTGGGTTCGGACCACCTTAAAGATAACTTAGCCGCCCAGCCCTCCGCCGCTTTGCTCAGACTATTTCGCTCAAAGACCATCCAGTCACCTATCTTGAAGGGGATAGGATGGTTATAACACCTGCCTACATTGTCGCGTGCTTTTGTTCAACTCTACCATCGTTCTTTCCCAGTTACGAGACATCTCCTACTTGGGTTTTTCTCACAAGAATCCAGGAAGAATGCCCCATTTCAAATTAATGTGCACGAGTTGCTTGTATCCCAGCAACAATTCCACAGGTGTTTTTTGATGCCCTGAATGAACAGAGCCATTGAAGGCCAACTGCCGCCACACTAGATTAGAATCTCATTCCCGGTACACCGTATTGTGAGTCAATGAGCGTTGACTTTAGATTTCTATGAAATGTCTCCGCATGGGATGGGTACGAGTAGTAAAGACTAGTGTAGTGACTAATGCCATGGCTGAAAAACATATCTTTGAAGATTTGTGACAGGAACTGGTTTCCATTGTCAAACACCAGGTTGCAGTGGAAACAACAATTTTTGAACACAACCCCATTCAAAGCTTTGACAAGATTAGCCATAGGACAGTTCAAGGGAATAAAATAAGTATACTCAGTGAATGTGTCCAAAACAGTTAACAAAATTGTGCTTCCCTGCTAGGATCTTGGCAAGGAGCCAAAAAATCCACAACATACGTTCCAACGGAAAAGTGGCAACATCAGAAGACAAATCCCAAAACTTCTTATTTTGAACAGGTTCATATCTGATATAGGTTTCACACGTTCTCACCTGACGTTGAACATCGCGATCCATGCCCTTCCAAAAAATCTGCTAATTTTGACAATGGTTCTGGCCACCCCTAGATGTCTGCCCACTGGGTACTCATGAAAATACTCAAAGATCATGCTCACCAGTTTCTTTGGCACCCATGCCTTCCATTCTGAGCGTTCACGCTCTTCACAAGCAAAATGTCCACTTTTAAATTGTACCTGTCCCTGTGAACCCCCCTTTTAATGTCATCGATAATATCTGCCAGCTCCATAAGCTGTATCTGGCTCTGAGGTATTCCAGTGAATGCCTCAGGAACCTGCATCAGAACCTCCCAAGAGTTTCACGGGCCCAGGCCCTGCTTTCAGCGTGCTCTGCTCGATCATGCAAGAGAGTCCCTCAGCCACCGCGTTCTCCTTCCCAGGGATATGTGAGATGATGAACTGCCAGGAACATAACTGCACAATCCACCTACAAATTTTTTCCAGTTGTTATGGATGCCTAAATAACCACGATACTGCCTGATTGTCAGTTTGTAACTGAAACTTAAAGTGCTCCAAATATTGGTGGAACTTGTTAGTTTCAAATACCACTCCCAGGGCCTCCAACTCATAAGTGAGTTAGGTGTTTTCATGAGTGTGAAATGTGCGGCTTGCATAAGCCACAGGATGCAACACCCCCTCGTGCTCCTGACTCAACACTGCGCCTAAACCAGAAGTATACGCGTCAGTACGCAAGATAAATTCCCTATCAAAATTTGTCATTTTGAGAACAGGTGGGCTCGTCAAATTTTCTTTCAAGTAATTGAAAGTGTGCCCCGCTTTGGGACTCCAGACAAACGGGATTTTTTCCTTTTAAGGCTGTACAGGGGAGCCGCCACTGAAGCCAAATCAGGTTGAACCTCCCACAAAACTTACCATGCCTAAAAACCTAGAGACTTTATTTGCATTAGTTGGGACGGGGAATTCTCTCATCACTTGGGTTTTTTCCTGATTGATTCACACTTCTACCTGTGAAACCAGGTGACCCAGATACAGCCAGCTCCAACTTAGTAGGATTGACATTCAAATTGGCTGCTCTCAGTCTACTCAAAACCTCTCTCAAGTGGGTCTCGTGCTCCACCACACTACTGGAATAGACCACCAGACCGTCTAAATAAAAGAAGACATATATATTGTATATCAGTGAAAATCGGGGCCAACAACCTACTCAGGATTTAGCTACGTATAGAAAGACCGAAAGGAAGGTAATTAAACTCCATGAGCCCATATTGAGTCATAAAAGCTGTGTAGTGTTTAGACTTTTCTGAAAGAGGATTTTGGTAGGAGGTCATATTTAAATCAATCAGAGTGTACACTTTGGCCTGGCTTAGGTATTGGAACGCCATTTCAATGGTTGGCAGAGGGGTGCACTCATATTTTATCTTCTGACTAAGCTTATGATAGTCCACCACTGACAGCAGCTCCTTCCCTTCCGGGACACAAGAAATGCTGTAGAAGCGTCGCAAAATGCCTAGCCTCATCAACTTATCAATGTGATCTCTCACGTTCATTTTGGAAGGTGCGTAATGGTATGGCTTGATTGCACACAGGTGTTATGTCTTCTAACACAATTTCATGAGTTATTACATTGGTCCTGTCAAGATCTTTAGTCAAAACGTTGGGATACTCCTCCAGAATAGCCCGAAAACTATGACCACCCTTGTCAATTAATTTTAAAGAAGCAAATTCCTCCCCAAAATTGCTCAGTTTGATTTCTTTTCCTCCCCCATGGGAAACCTCACCCAATTCCTATGCATCACAATCTTCATTTTAGGTCTCAAAATTAAACTTTTCCCTAAAATTACCTTAACGATCAGCCGCAGGACCACCTGCTTGGCAACATTGGTGTTGAGAGTTCGGCACGCGGTAACTTCTTGGCAAGTTTCTTCGTTTCAGAGGAAGTAGCTGCTTGATTCAACATGGTGAGATCCCTTTGCCGCACAGTTGCAGGAGATAGTTCGGTTAAGACTTGGAGCCAAGCCCATCATCGTCCTGGCAACCATTATTGGTGGTATAGTCCCGACAGTTGTTTTTCCTTGTGTTGTGGCGAGAACATGGTCAATAACATCGGAAAATGAGTTGTAATGAAAGCAGATTGCATAGTTTTGGTATGAAGCAGGTACACAGAGATATCCCTGATTGAGGTAGGGCTATAGGTGTAATAGTGTAATAGAACTTCTAGCATACTAATATGGATCCTTAGTATATGCTACAGTTTTATTAACATATTTTGTTCAGTTCGAATTAAAACTGAAAAGTACAGGGTTAAAATGAGGACCGTCAAACTACACACAATTTTTCATGACTAACTTTTTTTTTTATCTCAAACTCCGTAAATACCACAGCAAACACTGCCCAGTTTTAGTAAAAAAAAAAAAAAATAAAAAAACTTTCTAAACTAAATTATCTCCATCATCATCATCATCATCAACGTTTCCATCCTGTGGCTGGGTCAATTTAGTAAAATGCATCAATTATCTTCTATTATCCTTCCACCACTCTTCCTTCTTTAATCGCTTTCATTCTTCTATTCTTGCACACACCGTTATCTGCTCCTCCCATCTATTTCTTGCACTCTTTTTCCTACAAACATCTTCTTCGTTCTCTTTTTTGTTCTCTTTATTTCCATTCTCATTACATAACCATACTAACTCAGCCTCACTTTCTCATGTACTCTCACTATTTCCCGGATAACTTAATTCCTAATTCTGTTTCTCCTCGTTAGAGTTAACATGCTCCTACTTATATTGATTGTCTTTTATTAATATAAAATGACCTTACATCTTTTTACCACAAATAATGTCTCTAAAAATAATTCAATAAAGGATTCATTTGAGAAAAAATAACTCGTTAATTAAATTTTTGAAACTTTAATTTAACTAAATTTAAGTTTTGTCTATACTATTAAATCAAATTTGATTTTGGTTTGGTTCTGATTTTATTAGTGTCATAAATATTATATTAGACCTACTTCTCAATAACAGAGTAAAAAATGTTTTATTTCTCCTTTATTTTAAATCATATAGACCAGTGGTTCCCAAACTTTTTTGCTTGTGGATCCCTTTTGGCATTGTAATATATACACGGATCCTCACACCCTTGCTTGCATAAAATACATTGTGTCTGGATGATTGCTACCCAAAATTTAAAAGGTATATTAAAATATATTATTTTTCCAGACTGACACAAAAATTATACATGCAATACTATACTAAGTAAACATTCACTTTTACTTTAAAGGGTACTAGTGTGAATAATGGTGTTGTTTCTTCTTCTCACAAAGTCCTTTAAAGTTGGTAAAGATTGTAGACAGCTTAATTCTCATGTCGAGTGCAATGTCCAGTCTGCAACAATATTTAGATTTTGTTGCTGTATACCTTGAAAATCCAGCTTCACACAGATAAGTTGTTGGAAACGGAAGAAGTTTTATAAGTACTGCACATTTAGACACGTGTGGATATTCTTGAAGAAGACTGCACCAGAATTCAACCAGAGGAACTTCACTGAATTTCTGTTTAAAACCAGTATCAGATGTAATATCTATCAAACACTCGTGATTTTGAACAGACATAGCATCCAGTTTCTCTGAAGCACAATATGGATTTCATGCCCAGTAATCGTCATCTGTAGAAGATGAAAAGTATTTCTTAAACGCATGATGCAAACCATTTAAATGATGTATGATGATTTTATGAATAGTTTTTCTAGGCTAGATTCTGTTTCTATAAAGAAGTCATTCAAAGTTTGAAAGCATTCATACTGTCTTTTTCCAACACATCTCTTCCAAAATTCAAGTTTACAATCAAATTACGCTATTCTGTCCCTTGTTATAAATACCAACACACTTTTTCCTTGACAGGGCATATTTAGTTCATTAATTCTTATAAAATTGTCCACTAAGTAAACAAATTTCTGAAGCCAAGAAGTATTCATCAAACAGGGAGAAAGCATCAAATGGATGATCATTAAAAAATAATAAATTTCAGAGCAAAGTTCAAAAACTCTTAACAAGAACCTTTCCCCTAGACAGCCATCTTATTTCTGTGTGAAGTAGCAGCGTTTTGTGTTCACTTCTGATTCTTCGCAAAGTAATTTAAACATTCTGTCATTAAGTGGCCTTGATTTAATGTGGGTTCACTATCTTTACAGCATCATTTAAAACAGTTTTTGGATCTCTTTCCATCTTTTTGGTGACAAGCACTTGTCGATGGAGCACACAGTGACTATTCGTTCGAACAAGATGGCGCCAACTCTTTGATACCCCTGCCATTTTACTAGTCATTGCTCCATCAGTGCACACATCAACACACTTTTCCCAACTTATATCATGTTCTCTCATGTAACTATTCATTACTTTAAAGATTTCTTCTCCAGTTGTATGACTTTAAAGAGGTTTACAGAGTAACAAATCCTCCTCGATTTTGTTCTGAAACAAGTAATGCACAAATACAAGTAATTGCTAGCCACGCCTGTTGATTCATTAAGTTGCAACAAAAAAGCACAACTACATTTAAGTGGCAACACCAATTATTTTTATATATCTGTTGAGAGAGAGATCTTGTATGCAACATTTAACACTCTTAATAGATAGCTGAATTCTTTCAAGTTTCTTTTTTGATTGCTCATAAAGCACACAAGCTACTATTTTAATTGCACAATACGGTAATTCGCTCTGTAGAAGGCCTTGGTAGCGCTTTCACTGTCAGTTTTTGAACTTCTCACCATAAGATTCTGACAGTTAGTTTTTTTCAAGTGTAGACTTGGGCCATTAACAAACATCTTTATCATTAGATTCAGGGTGATTAGTATCACGATGTGTACGAAGTTTGGCAGGTAACATAAAACTGTTTGTTAACACTTTGTTGCGCAAGATGCATAGTGCATCAGGAACAATTTTATCACCTGTATATGTAAAACCCAGAGACAAATAGGAATCATTGTGTTTCGGTTTTTTACTACTTTCAACAGTTCTAGAGCTGTCATTTCTATATGGAGACATAAAACGTTGAGATTAACTTACAATGTCGGTAACACTGGTACTTTCTGGACGAGTAGAGGATCTCCCACTTACAGTTATTAAGAATTTTTATTCACATTGGCATGAAGACATACAAACAAATTGATTAACCTTAATTAATATATACAAAACACGAGCACACTGTACCTAACAAATGTGGCGAGTACAATGCTGAGCATGATTGCGAAAGAGCATGTCACTAAACTTTGATCTATATTTATAGATGGTTGAAATTACACTAAAATTAGTGGAGTAACTGATAGCAGGTGTCCAGGAGAAGGTTGCTAGTTTTGAGGAATTTACAGCTATGCCAAAGAAAATAGGGGAAAATGAGGCAGGGAAATAACAATTTCACTTCAACTACGATTCAGCAAAAAAAAAAAAAAAAAAGTGTAACGTGTAAATTGAGGTGGCTCAATCGGACAGTAAAGATATATTCTATAGGAGCTCTCTTAGATAGGTATTCTAAGTCATATAATCTAAACATAGGGTGGGTGTACCAGTTCTGGCCACTGCACCAGCTGTGGCCAGTTCTAGTTATAACTGGTTTTAATTCTCCCTCCCTTTGGTTTTAGACCAATCATTTGATCTCTATAAATTAGCCTATACTAAGAAGATGAACTGGAACAGTTCATAGGTCAACATTAAGATGATGTGTCGGAGTTAAAAAATGGTTGACTAAAGTGTGGTTTGATTTTTTTGCATTTCCTTAACATTTTGGTTAATAACACTGAAAGTTTTAATCCATTGAAATTATATATTTGTTGCAAGATTTTGAGCAGCCAAGCAACTTTCGAGCAAGGTAAGTTATATTTTAATATTATAACAGTAGTTTATAGATATTTGTTAGTTTAAAGTCTATAAATTAAATGGCCTTTCACAATTTGTGGCCACCCACAATGCATAACACCTATATTTTTCTTTTCAATCTATTGCCATTGGAAAGAAATGTAAAACAGATTTTGAGTCCATATGATGTGTTGTTTAAATAGGTCTACATTTTTATCAGATGATTTACCATTGACCTTACTAATTTAAAACCTGCAACACTTAAGTGCGGTGACCTGGTGGTCTAAGGGTAAGGTGTCAAACTTCTATGCTGGCGGCCGGGGTTCAATCCTCGGTCCCGGCAAAGATTTATCTGATTACTAAACCCTTCCTTCACCTCTGACAAGACATCTTGTGAATGTGGGGAATGCCAGGCCTCCACCGTGGTTCGGATTCCACGTTAAACTGTAGGTCCTTCATTTCATCTCACAATCACCCTACCATTATACATTAGCGTAAGTGCGTATAACCCGAATGGGTTGTAAGATGCGGTGCTATAATAATAATAATAATAAATAATAATATAACACTTAAGTGTTCTACAAACTAGTTTGTGAACTTTGAAACAGCTTTAGAACTTCAAGCAGGCCCTAGACCTACAAACTCAAGCATATTTTGATCATTATGTTTAACTAGGACCTAAGCCTATATGTAGAAACATGTTCATAAAGCTTGGTTCCAAGTTAATCATAGACTGGGCCTATTATGAAACCAACTAGACCTAGCCTGTTTAACATTAAATCTTTAACTCTGCTAGTATAATTATGAATTAAATACAAGCTGAGAACATTATTGTAGTCCAACAATAAAATTAACTATTTTCATATTATTTCAGATCATGGCCCCAAAGAAAATTTCAGACCAACATGAGCATTAAATAAAAAAGGAAATTTTTGGCCTTTTGCTCAACTAAAGATCGGGGTGTATTAAATGCAGTTAACAGTTTGAATGTGTCTTGAAAGCAAGCAATGTTTTTAAAATACCCAGCACCACCTTAAGAAGAAAGTCGACTGATGAATTTACTGATCTCATAGGAAAAATGGGCCCCACCTCAGAGCTCGGAATGGAGGTGGTAGGACAGATGAAGGACTGAATTTTACAAAATTCTATGTTTGTACTTTGCAAAATGCTAGGTTTGGGTTTCCCCTTAATAAAAACACACGACTTGATTAAAAATAATGTAAAATGGCCAGAAGATCATGAATAACCTAAATCATTGAAAGTTGGGCATAAACGGGAATATGATGATTTATCACATGACATTTGGGTACACTACTATAATGTAAAGGAAAATGAGAAGAAGAAAAAGGAAAAGGAAGAAAAAGAAAAAGAGAGAAGAAAAGATGACAGCTAAAACCACTTCAATTATAAAGGAGAAAAATTAAACCTAAAATATTTGTACGTGACGACAAAAACTCAAACTCTTCTCTTAGTCTCATAGAGGAATTCGATGTTGAAGATAATCCTGGGTTAGGGATTTATGTTAATAACTTTGTAATTGTGTGCTAAGAAGCAGACAATTAATTATCCAGGTGTTGTTTTGGATGTTGATAGGCCTAATTATTTATACCAAATCAAAACAATGCAAATGAGTTGCCCTAACTTTCGGAAATGCTCAAACAAAGCAGGTGTATTATGGTACCAAGAAAGTGATGTTATTAAGTCAGTAAGCCACCAAATATGACTAATTTTCATGGAATGTGGGAAGTGCCTGAAATACTGCACGACTGCAAAAAAACTGTTTAGTTTTTAACAAAAAACTACAATAAGTAGCGTAAACTTAGTTTTAATGATTTTATTATCTAATGTTCCTTTTAAAATGTCAAATATTTCATTGGTTAAGCCCTTACATAGGTATTGTTTGCAAATTATTAAGCACTTTTTTTTATGTATTATTTGTTTATTCTTGAATCATGTTTTAACTCTTGAAACCTGTGATATGAACTGTGGTGGCCACATCTGGTGAAATGCGCACACAAATATAAATAAAAATTGTGTTCAATTTTGTTGCCTTTTACTTGAAAACTAATTACAGCCCATTAAATATTACAAAGCTAACTAACTATTAAGGGATATAATAATACCCTGGGATACTTAAAAATATATCAATAGTAATATATTTTTGAAAATAATATTCCCTTAAAGTGGCCACAACTGATACACCCACCCTATAGTCGATTAAATAAGTTTTGCAATTATTTCTATCAAAATATTATTGCTTTTTTTTAAAAAAAAAATATACATTATAGAAATTAATCTGTGGATCCCCTGGGATCTGTAAAGCACAGGTTGGGAACCACTGATTAGACAATCATAGTCATTGCCACTAAAACAAAGAAAATTCTTGAATAACAAACAAGTATGGTTACCACAAGGCATTTCATTCATGACATAAAGCACAAGCATGAAGCGCTGGTAATACAAATTTAGACAAACATGTCTAAAGGCAAATGACCCCTTAAAGTACAAGCATGAAGCGCTGGTAATACAAATTTAGACAAACATGTCTAAAGGCAAAATGACCTTTAAAGCACAAGCATGAAGCGCTGGTAATACAAATGTAGACAATCATGGCTAAAGGCAAAATGTCTCCTTAAAGCACAAGCGTGAAGCACTAGTAATACAAATGTAGACAATCATGGCTAAAGGCAAAATGTCTCCTTAAAGCACAAGCGTGAAGCACTAGTAATACAAATGTAGACAATCATGGCTAAAGGCAAAATGTCTCCTTAAAGCACAAGCGTGAAGCGCTGGTAATACAAATTTAGCTAAACATAGCTATATGCACCATGTTCCCTTATATTATATTGTTAACTAGCCATTTTGAGCTTGCCATCTAGCATAGAGGAGCGTGAAGCGCAAATAAGATATACTCACCTTATGGTAGCCTCCATAGCTGTTTAGAACCAAGTGTAACTTTAAGCCATTACAACATATACAAACAGAAATTTATATGCTACCCTAGAACATTCCCATAAAAGGTAACACAGTCTTGATCGTAGAGTTATGGATCAATGAAAGTAAGGCAGGACATAGGTGCGAGAGAGAGGGGAGAACATAACATGTGATGTTGAGCTGAGCCTACGTCGTTTATTCCAAAAATTACAAAACCCTTATCTGATCACCATCAGTGACAAGATGCAATTACTCAGCCTACTTGACCACTGCTTTGGGTAGTTGGTTTCTTTGTCCAAAAGTAGATTATGCCTCTAATACAGCACTTCCCAATCTTTATTCGCTTGTGTACCCCTTGGTAGCCCATTTCCATAAATGGTGCCCTTAATTTTAGGCAAAATGCTTAATTTACTACATTAGTAGCTATTTTTGATTTATTTTTGCAACTGAAAAAAATGGGCTAGTAATGGTATTAAAAACAATGTGATAATAAGCTGAATACAGAGTGCATATATTTCTACAGTCAAAAAACAGAAGTTACAATAAAAGCTGACACATTTAATTTTATTTATTAGTTTATTAATAATTATAAAATCTATTTTATGTTTGAAATTTAAATCAATTTCTCAAGTTCAAATATAGAAGAAAACCGGCACTACCCCTCACCATATTGTTAAGTTAATTTCACAACTTTTGACTGATCTTTTGTCTTACACTGCTGTCATATGTAGTTCTTTTCGCCATTATCCAAATATTTGCATGTACCACCAAACGTCCCGTCATCAATTCCACATTGGGAACCAATGCTCTAATATATTGTTGTTGCATATACAAAACATTTTATATTTTTACTTCAAATACAATATAATCTAGATTTTCTAGTCTATTGAACTATACAAACAAAAAAGTATAGGTGTATTCATACTAACTTAATATTGACTCAACTTTGTCCATGTAAACAATATTATAAATTAGTATGTGTATGGGATGATATGAGATTGTTCTACAACCTTAAAAGCTACAAAATAACCGAACTGCCCATCATTGTGTTCTTTGAGACTGGGCAGAGTTGAAGTCGTGACACACTGTCATTTCAAAGAGGAATGCTATTGAATCTATTTATAAATTTCACCAATTTCTTTTTTTAAAACTTTGTGTAAAAGATATTGTGTTAAAAAACCGACTAAGCAAATACATTATAAATCTTTCCCTTAAATTAAACTGTAATGAAGGAAACCACTAATAGCTAGTGTGCTTCACACACTTTTTTACATATATAGGTCAGTTTGAACTACACACAGTGAATACCTATCAGCAAGTGTTGTGCGCTGGTAAATGTGGCTTTAGTGCGAACACTATTTGAAAAATAAATTAGTGTATTCAACGTACAAACAGTTGTAATTAGTGAAATATCTTGATTTTAATTTGTACTACAAATTGTTAGAAGAGTTTTAGAGAATGATATGTCTATATGATTACAACCCTATAGTTACTTAAGTTATTTTGCATTCTTGCATGAAATGAACTAACTTGGATGAATGTGTAACTTGGACTGTTACAGCTTATCTTAGGAGCTCTCTAATGAAACCTATGAAAGAATTACTCCAACAGTAAGTACCATAGTATTCGTGTTTATTCACAATCCTTTCACTTCCACTGGTCTATAACTTGCATAACTAGCATTGAGATTGTTGAGACATTGTCTCAGTGAGGTTAAAGTTGTGACTACAAGGTCACTGTATCAAAGTGTTTTAAGTTTGTGATCAGTACCTCATTTTTTTTTAGCATTGTGTTCGCTCGGGTTATACACTTGTGTATTAATTACACTAATGGTTTTAAATATTATTAAGGTTATATTCAGATGAAATAAACCCACGTTTGAATGGAGGGAGAGTAGAAAGCCATTTTGGAAAAACCATCCTCAGTCCAACCAACCAAGAGTCAAACCTCGATCTCCCTGTCATCGACAGTCTAGTCTACTGCAAGAGAGTAGTGTGTTAGATAACGCGGCCACCGAAGCAAGTACTTCAATGTTCATTGCATACCAGGAAAAACAATATAAACTTTGTTTACCCTATAAATTAACATGCTTACCTTGCATGGTTACATCATGGTGTAGCTTATAGGGTAGGGCCATAGTGTAATTTGTTAAGCCAAGACTGCTACCGTCCAGGGTAAACAAGGTGTTTATTGTTGATCTCTTTTCAAAGTTCATACATCCCTGGTGCAGTTCCAGATAATTATGAGCTTTGAGACCAAATACACAGAGTAGGTAGATAGATACATTTTCATAGGTGTGACTCATAAAACAGAATAAGGTGCTCGAGATTATCTTGAATGTCATGCTGTTCATACAAATAGGCTGGCCTCAAAAATTAAATGTACCACATCATTGCTGCCTCTTTGTTTCCCTTTAGTGTGATATTTCTTAAATGACAGAAAAGTGGTACCAAGAAACTAAAGCTATGGCTACACGGAGCCGACCCGCACCGCACCCCACCCCACCGCATTTTCTAGCAAGTAGCTACACAAGCTGCACCGTGCCACATTTTCTAGCCCGAGAGCCAAATGGATGCTTGCGCCACTGTACTCCTGCCATTGAAAGTATTGTTGTGGAAGCCACGGAAGAACAATGTTTTACTTGTTTGAGCTCCAGCAGTGATGAGGAATTTCTTCTCTGTCTTCAGGTAGAGGAGAAGAAAAAGAGAAGAAGAATTTTTATTCTAAAGCACTAAGCTTCAACAACATTGAACATTTTGCTTAATACTATTTTGAATAATTTATAATGTATATTATTGTTACAATATACTAGATCCCCAGGGTACTGTATAGCGGGTGAAATTATATTACAAGTAGTATCCAGATCGTAAAGTTTAGCAATACTGCTCAAAAGTATCAGTGATCTGTGTTTCAACATAAGCACTCCAGGTGGTGATAGTTGAATGTTCTGGATTGCAAAAACGATGACAGTGACTGATAAAATATGTTGGCGATAAGGTTACTCACAGTAGCAAATATGTTTTGTCCATTGATCTAATGTTTCATTAAAAATTATTTGATAAAGAGCCTCGACTTGATCACTTTGTATGTCGGTAGCTTTATCTCCCTAAAGTAAATGTATTTACAATAACATCGCATAGGATTTTTAACTAATTCACTTTATTAAACCAAGCATAAGATTAATGTAACTAAAAAAAGAAAACCATTTTTATATTCTTTATAAACTGAGTTCTATTACAAAATAAGTTTTTATTTTTACTTGCATAGGTTTTCAACTATTTTCATAAAATTAAGTTAGCTATTAGTTATGAAGAATAAAGTTTTAAACTAGCTAATAATTAAGAAGAATTTTTTTGTTCAATCAGCTTCAGAAGCTCCTTAGCATTTAGTTCCAGTGGTAGGTGGCTACATGGTCCGCACTGCACCGCAAAAGTGTGGAGCAATGCTCTCTCGACAATTCATCCGCGCCACTATGGTGCAGTGCAGTGCAGACTCGTGTAGCCACTTGCATTTAAAAACATAGATAGTATTCCACCTGAAAAATGCGGTACGGTGCGGTGTGATGTAGGGTGAAGATAAAGTGTTAGATAAAAGATGATATATTTTAGTTAAGAGTATTTGATAAATATAACTAAACAAATTAAAAATATCTGCTTTAACTATCTACTAAAACTAAAAGCACATTGAAATATTTAGTAAAAAATATATCTTAGTGTTTGCATGGCAGGAAAAAAAAATTAAATAAATGTGAACCATTAATCCTGGCAGATAGGGTTCTTGGATAAAATCCCAAATTGGTATCCACTGTCAAAGGTCACTAAGCTTAGTATGAATCTAGTTAGAGCTGGACAGCGTTCCTTTGAGCTGACAACAGCAAAACAAGAGGATGAGTGGAATGTTCTTGTCAGTACCACACCCCCTTTGTAGGTTCTTACACTAGGTTTCCACTAGGTGTCTTGGGGTAGTATAAGGTAGTAGTCCAGCAGCTAAATGTAAAATTTTACAATTGTACACATTGAGCTAAAGTCAATTTGACTTTTTCCACACGTTTGAGGCACCTTGTAAAGTATTTTAAGGAATGGAGGCATCACCAAAAGTGTCTGAATATTTTTGCACAGCCACTCAAAGTTTCAGGAAGAGCCTAAGTGAAAAATGTACCTTATCAACCTATCCGTTGACCTTCATTGGTCGTTCTGGTCTCGTTTCCAAGGTTTTTTGGGTCAATAAACTCAGCTTTTGAATTATCTAAGGTCCAGGACTTAATTTAGGCCCGAACAGAGACTTTAACTTTGGCACAGCGGTGTCTAATTCGGGTTGATGAAACCTTTTCTTCACAATCTTTTGGTCCTGTCCACACATCACACATGCAGTGGGGTGAAAAATGACCAACAGGTATTAAATAATATCACTAAGTTGACTTTTTCCTCAGCTCATTTATGAGTACAGCCGTCTAGCATAAGCAACGAAACGCATGTGCAAGCGGATCTGGGCCTGTGAGGTGTGTCGCCCCGCATTGTTTTGTATTGGGGACAATCTCTTCTCCAGCATGTTGATTTGATATCATGACCTACAATACAGTAAACTCTTCCTCTTCTGAAATCACCTGGTGAAAAAAAGAGAGTTCTTCCACAAAGTTTTGTCTTTGTTCCTTCTGTTTCTAGTATCATAAAATGCCCACTAGTTTCTGAAGTACCTAATCTGGTGATCCCTCCCTAAAGTTCGAGCTTCTCTTCGGAAGAAACGATGTGGGGTTAGCATGTAGTGACGTGCATTGAAGTAGATTGTCCTGAAAGTAGTGACAATGTCAATCCACACATAGGTCTAGGACTATCTTAGGCATCATATCACAGGCTAAAGAAATAAGATGCAGGCTCATTTGTAACGAAGTCATGTTTGCTACACCATAAACCTGAACCAGTAATTTAAATCCTGGACTAGTACCTGTAATAGAATGTGATCAGCCTTAGCTGGCTAGACAAATCTGGAAGTGCAGACACTATCAATGATGATGTTGAGCTGACATACCATGATTTACTTGATTTTTAATAGACAGAACTGGACACCAGTGGATGAGGTTTACAGTAAAAAACACTTTAAAAAACAACGCAATAACAGCTCTACCTCAAGACTGGTGTGGAAATAAGTTTGAAATATAAAGTGCAGAGTAATTCTAGTAAACTTTTAAAAATTTAGCAACAAATTAAAAAAATAAACATAAAAAAGGTGTATTCGATGGACAATCTACTGCTCAACAATTTACGTCCTAATAAAATTCATGGAAAATGAGTAGTTTCCGAGTAAATCGTACATATAAACAGTGATAAGCACGTATTTAACAGTACGCTCTGGCTTACCCTTGTCTTAAAGCTACATTTTCGTGAGTAATATTCATTGCACGCAAAACATGAATAGAACAGTTCTTGTTGTAAATTTTATCCAATCTTAAGGGGGGAAGCTACCACCGTGGGTGAGAGAACTATTTTTTATTTAATTTCTAATGCCTTAAACAATGTTCCTGCCAAGTTTCAAAACTTTATGCATTTTTAAGCTAATATGGAAATTTATTGTCTAATTTCCCTAGACTATTAGTACTTCCTTGAAGTGAAAACTGATAAGATCATGATAGGTTAAACAGCTTATATTAGAGGGAAAATGGAGATGGGGGTTGGAAAAATGCAAACTTTAAATTCTTTCATTCAGGTTTAAATTAGGAAGTAACTCATTGTACAGTGTATAGGTGATTATTTTTGTTATTAAGTAGTTTAAATAATATTATTATTGATGAGGTGCATTAAAGAAAACCCAATTCGGAAGTTTTTTGACTATGAGATTGACAGTGACAGATCAAGATACAAATTATAATGATACACTATTGTTATTAAGGTACGTTATAATTTTTTTTTTAATCTAGCAATACTTTTGATCCAAAGTGGTTTTCTGTTTTCCTTCTACACAAATGTGGATACACTTCCTCTAAATATAACCTTCCTTGTTCATTAATAAACTACTATCGAAATTAGTACATTAACGCAGCTTGAATGGATAGTAAGACACTGTGCTAATTTTTTTTTAAATTAAAGAACCAGAACGGAACACTATCAGGAACCAAAAAGAACCAGAACCTTTATTGTACTCTAACAGGAACCTTTAAAAATGTGTGTTTTGAGAACAGGAACCAGAACCGGAACCAATAAAAATGTTGGTTTGACTCCCTGGTTGACACTGATGTTGTCATCCTAGTCATCCACTTCCTTGACCCCATTCCTTGTGAGAGTATGTGGGTCACATTTGGTGTCGAAAGTACTTTACGTTGCCTTGACATCACTGCCTCTACCCAACAGCTCGGTCCTGAGAAATGTGCTGGTCTTCTAGCATATTACACTCTTACAATGTCCAGCTTCAAGGGAAAGAGTAAACATCATAGTTGGATGGCCTGGAGTCACCTTACATTTCTGTCTTGCACTCGTATACTGCAACAATAAACAGAAGCAATGCCAAGCTTTGATAAAGCGACTCTAGTGCTCTATGACCAATGTAGCAAGGAGAACACTAAGTGGAGTTAGGCAGCACCTAGTCACCCAATAAAAACACCCACTCAAGATGCTCTACTTCTATACTTCCTGCTAGAAGCCTATTAGACGACATGTTTGGGGGCAAAGCCTTGTGAAAGACCCTACATTGCTTGATCTCACTGACTACACGTGAAGCCAATCCCAGTCTCTACTAGTTAAAGTATACATATTATATTCTTTAAAATAAAATCTAATTATTTACATTTACTTTAAAGCTTGTAGAAAGACCACCGTCAACCACTTGGGAAAGGTCACTTGTCATTTTTGATTTTTATTTACTTCCCATTACAAACATGTACATTTTTTAAAGCAAATTTTGGAGTTGAAAATACATCAGTCATAAGTCAACTTCACTATTATAGTTATTCCTACCCAGTCCAGAGTTAGGAATTTAGTTGTAAAATACCTGCTATAACATGTTCTTTGAAGCCGAGTGAGCCGTTGTAATGCCTAAGTTGGGTTTCCGATGAAGCCTAATGAAGTCCTGAAGTTTTTATAGTATGACAATTAAGTTTATTGACCCAATAAACTTGTAGAACAATACCAGAATGACCAGTGTAGCACAAGATACATGCTGATAATGCACATTTTTCACTAAGGCTCTTCTTGAAAATTTGCGCTAATGTACAAAAATATTCAGACATGTTCGGTGATGCTTCCATCTCTTAAAATACTCTACAAGGTGCTTCAAATCAACACCACCTAGAGAGAAGGCCTGCTCACACTGCTGTGATGTCACAAGTCTGCAGCCATCTAGATTCCTTGTGCTTCAACGACGAAACATTGGTTTTGTCAATCAAATGTTATTTACTGTATTTATTGTTGGGGACATTTTATGTTAAATATTACCCGTTTAAGTATAATAAATTATTTATTTAGTTATAACTAAGCTAAATATAAATTATATGAAAACATACATTTCCTGGGCAAACACATTTACATGACACTATATTGTTTGTGTAGCTTATTCAGTAACTTTTTATACTTAGGTATATTTCTAAGAAATTACCCGAGGAACAAATTCTTTTTTTGATGAGCTTTATAACTAAAATAATTATCAAATATGAAATATATTACTTGAAGATGGTATATTACTATGGAGGAAAGAATACAGGTATTTAAGGTATTCACATTAAATTAATTAGGTCATAAATTATGATATTTAAATTCATAAATTAGTATAGCTACTCATAAAATATAAAGTTACTTTGAATTATTTTAATATTTATCAATATTGGTAAGTTTACTTTGTATGCATCTATTTTTGACTTTTTTAGTTAGGTATATTATTGAACTGATCTTGCTAAAATTATTATTATTATTATTTTACAAATAAGTATTACATCATATTAGCTTGATATACTTTACAAAGGTAATAGATATTATGTAGGACTTACCTGTACACAAAAGTTTACAATCACATATTATAAGCTGGGCACATTCTTTGCATGTGCCGCGATAATCATATATTCAACTTTATATTAAAAATATAATTTAGTAAACTTATAATGTCAAACAGGGGTTTGTTTAGAATGTAATTGTGTTAGTTAGAAATTAAATAAGTACAGGTATACTTTGACTTTTTTAATAATAAATTTTATAAATACAACAAAGATTCCAAATCTGATAATATTTGTTAAAATCATTTCGAGGCAACATTCCTTCACTTTTGATTATTTCCACATTCAAGTTATTATGAAAACTTATTTACCATTTTGTTTCAAAATAAAACCTTAAAAAAAACCTATATTTGTATTTATTCTTATGACTTATTGAAATCATTTCTTAAATATTTGAATGAAGAATTTAATTAAAGGCATGGTTTGAAACTAAACATTTATTTTATTATAAAATATTTATATTTAGAGTAAGCTATTTAGAAAAACTAGGTAGCAATCAAATTTAAAAAAATTCAATTGAATTGTTATTGTGTTGTGGTTATAAGTATTTATTTAGACATAACATTGAATTTTATTTTACAATACATCTTACTATCCATCCACGGCTATTCGCATTTTATCTACACTTTTATCCGCGCCTCATGCAGTCTAAATGTCAAGTGACAAGACATCTTGTGAATGTGGGGAATGCCAGGCCTCCGCCGTGGTTCGGATTCCACGTTAAACTGTAGGTCCTTCATTTCATCTCACAAACACCCTACCATTACACATTAGCGTAAGTGCGTATAACCCGAATGGGTAGTAAGACGCGGTGCTAATAATAATAATAATAATAATAATAAATGTCAAGCTCATTTAGACTGGTTTACCAATGTCAGGGAGGTTGGGATTCGTGCCTCAGCTGGGTCTACTGAGAGTAGCTTTTCCTAAATGGTTTTTCACTCCATCTCCACACACACATTTGGGTACATTTAATCTAAATTATACTTTCCTCATCCTTATTATATTATCGTAATAAATATGCGTGTAACCCTAGCGAGTTTTGAGAGGTAGTGGAAAAAGTGAATTTTTAAATAGTGAAACTGTGCCTCCATACACACTAAGGGAGCGTGGGTAGCCATTGAGGTAACTACTCTCTAATACATCTGGTAGGGTTCAAACTTCGACCTTCTCGCCAATGCCAACCAGACTAGATGAATTTGAAATTTAGTCAGTACGAGCACCAATGCAGGTATGATATATTTAATAGGCCTACCATTAATTTAATTTAGCTTTAATTTGTTAATTTGTAAACGAGAGGGAACACTGCATCATTCTATTAGTAGTATCTAGTTTTATATCAAGAAGTTTAGAAGATTACAATTTTGGAGTTCACAAAATGTTTAAGTCACATCAGTTTTGTGTAAAAAAAAAAACTAAAACAGATCTTATCTTAAATATATTAATTATTTACTTTATAAATTCAAAATGTTCCAAATTTATTACGTTAGTAAAAACTTTAATGCAAATAACTTTCAAGCCTTTATAATTTTTCTTAAAATTATTAAATTAAGATTTCAATACAATGGATTTAAAATGTGTGTGAACGTCAAGTCTACTAGCATTCAATAAATTAATATGTTCATATGGCCTACCCTTTAGTGGTTACTGGGCTGAAAATCTTTTCTTGAGATTGAATTCAGCCATTTCTTCTCAATATTGTCATTATTTGGAAAATCAAACACATGAACTTTAGGTTTATTTTTATAGTTTCCCCGTCAATTTGGTACACAACACTTACTAACCATATATTTAAATATAAATAAATTCAGTATTAAACCACATAACCGAATAAGAATACACACACAAAGAAAACATTTTTAGAATGTACTTGAAAATGTACATAAATTTCAAAACATATTTCACACTAGGTAGGCTACACAATCCAGATGAACTACAATATAAATCGCACAACACATTCGAATTTGATTAAATAAATCTTAATAAATTATTTTAAGCGCTAAACACATTGTAATGTGTTTGCAATGAGCTGTAGTACCTGAATATTTAATGAGTAAACTATGAAACAATGCTAGTTCGTACTCATGCTGATCTACACACTATTAATTTAGCCATTGAACTGACCGCTTGTGAGAGGAAAGAAAGGAATTATTGTCGAGACAGGTGACTGCAAGTCCCTGACATCACGCTGTTCACAAACACTAAAGAGCAAGCCTTCTCTTTAGGTGGGATTGTTCAATTGGGGTGGGGGTGGTGGGATTCAAATTGCTTTTGGCTCAATGTTAATAATACTTTCACTTAACCTTTTGTACTCTAGTGGGTTGTTTTGGCAACACAGTCCCATTCTTTGGACCCATTCATGAACCCCTCCTTTGCAGAGTGACTTTTAACCAGTGACTAGTAAGTGGGCCCTTCCACCCCTTCCCCTGGAGTCAGGATGGGATAGAGTTGCCACACACCGGGAATTTTGAGTGTATAAAAAAAAAACTCGGAAAAATACATGGAGTTTTCCAAAATCTAGTAAAAATACTGGATTATTTATTCATTTGGGACATTTAACTAAAAGTTTAAAATAGTAGGTCCTTGGCTGGACGAAAATATATACTGGAGAATAAAGCACCCTGATCCAAACATTTATTACTTCCTTAAACAAGGGTTGTAAAGTGACAAAAAAGGTATTTCCCCATACATCTTAAATCATCCTGTTTTAAACATGTCACATGACTTCACACTTGTCAGTTTGATAAAAATTAAATTTTACTACGCTTTTCTTTAATCTCGGCTGCCTATAAAAATGGGAATTCCTTCTAGAAAAACTTGAAAAGTAGGGGATTTGGTATTAAGGAAATAGTAGAAAGAGGATTTTTTTATTTTCTCTATCTGACTAGATTAGTGGCCATTTAAATTGACATAATTTAAGGCAATAGTAGTGTGATACGTAAAGGCTTTCAGAGTTTATGTGGTTTCACCACTGAAATTTATTAATTATACAATTATTGTTGATTATAATAAGTCCAATAACTTTTTTTTTACCACATCTTATTACCCATTTTGGTTATATGCTTTTGACACCTATGAGCTGATTACTCTAACATGTAGGGAATAAGGAAGGTTGAATTTAGAGCAAGCTTACCTGAATTTGTGTAGAAAACCATTTAGTAAAAACCACCCTCAGTAAAACTGACCGGGATCGAACCCTGGTCGCACTGTCATCAGCAGTCTAGTCTATTGTGAGAGTGACGCCTTCGACCATCCAACCACCAAAACGGATTCCGAGACTAATTAACACAGCTTTAGTCTTAAGGTTGTGGACCTTCATAGGTTTTTATTTTCCTCTGTGAAGGCTTTGTTTATCTTAGCACTGAATATACCGAATATACTCTTAATAGGATATTGAGGAGGAAGGAAGCATTTTAGAGGTAATCTACCCGGATTTGTGTAGAGGAGAGTGGGAAATCATTTAGGAAAAACCACCCTCATTAGACTCGACTGAGATTTGAACCCCGATCTCCCCATCATCAACAGGCCAGTATAACACGAGAGGGACGCCTTAGACCAGGGATAGGCAACCAGTCGATCGTGATTGGCCAATTGATTGCACAGCAATTTTCAGTCAA
This sequence comes from Timema cristinae, assembly GCA_039000515.1. NCBI lineage: Eukaryota > Metazoa > Arthropoda > Insecta > Phasmatodea > Timematidae > Timema > Timema cristinae. Next base: position 32,614,557 of record JBCFYV010002255.1, read on the forward strand.
TCGCATAAGAAAACTATAGTCAGTCGCAAGATGTATTTTAAAATAATTTTCTCCTTGTGATGTTGAAGATAAATTTCAGGACGTTAATTCTTCCTTTAATCAACTTGATTCTGATAAAGTGGAAATAAAAATCATCACATTACAAAATAATGTTGAACTGGAAACATTCTTTCTTTGGAAACTAGCGATTATTCAGAAGTATCCACGTTTCTTTTTTCCCACAGTAATTTTATATTTAATATGCAACCTTATAATATGTATAAGAAAAGAAGGTACTTTAATTTGAACATTTTATCTATTATATATTTTCTTTTTAGATTGGAGGGAGAATAAGTATTGAGGAATGAATGAATAAATATAAGAGATATAGACAAGAAATAAATAGATCAAAATTAAAATATAGAAACAATGGCACCTTTAAAAAGTTGGCGGGTTGATTTGTGTCGAAAAAGGTTGATGACCCTGCCTTAAGCCATTGGGCCACTAAAGTGGGCCTGGATCTGTATTAAAATTTGTAACAATATAATATATGCTACAAATAGGTGTTTGTGTACTTTTTTTCTTTCTTGTAAATAGCTGGAAAGGTTACATTGGATAGTATGGCCCTAAAAGGGGTGTGTGATTGGCTAAAGTTTGACATAAGGATCTTTCAAGACATTCTACATACTTTTCTGTTCATCACTACAAATGTGTGACCATTCCGAATATATAATCCTAGTCTGTTAATATAAGAGTTTGTTAAAGTCCTTCAAATATATATTTTTCTAATAAATTAGAAATTATAACGAAACTGTGATTTAACTGTATATTTTGCAGTGAGCATTTTATTAACATATTATTGAAGTTAATGCGTCTATTTGGTTAAAATGAAGCTCTAAAATCGCTTGTATTTTCCACTACTTGGGGCATGAATTACATCTTTATTAGCTAAGTTTTATAGTTCAAGAAAGCTCAGGAATAAGGGCGGTATCTATAGTAGAGATTTGTATGTCAGCCAATCACCTATTCGACTTGAACTGTTATTTTGTCTATTTGGAGATAAGTTGACTCTTGAGACTATGCCCAGCTAAACTTTTTAGCTAGTAAAATAATAACACATGTCCTTTAGCATTACCAGTCAAGGTTTTACTACTGGTAGATCAGTGTATTTAAATATTTGTGTGTTTCAGCTCTACGGCTGATAATTCAAGGTGTCTTTGTGGAGCTGTGGATAAACCTGTGGAACTTGTATGAACAGATATTTCACTGAATTGTATTGGTTATGAAGCTGCATAGTGGTCATAGATATTTAATTATTATTTTTTACTTATTAAATCATAATACACATAACCTTTCCTAAAGGTCAGCTAATTCAATAATCTGTCTGAAATGAGTTGGTGAGACTGGTGCATATTGTTGGAGGACTGACTATACAGCTGATATCCCCCACCTCCCTACTTTCATTTATATACCATACTATTCCCCCTTGTTAATCTCAAGAAATGAAGGGAGATAATCATAATTTATAAGGTATTTTATTTGTGAAAATTTTCAAATTATAAATTTCATATTCACCCTTTTGCGCTTGATTGTATACCAAATCAAATTAAAAAGATAGTTAAAAATAGTGCCCATTATTCATTAGTCACTTCCTTTTAAAATATAAAGTGTTTATTTATACTATTATTATATTAGTAAAATTAAAAGAGCAAATACTCTAATTTTCTAATATGTTATTTATCCAAGTATAATATAAATAACAAGAAATTTAATACACATATTAAACCGCTTCGATGGTTGAATGGTACAAGGCATCACCCCGCAATAGACTGTACTCGTGATTATGGGGATATCGGAGTTCCAATTCTGGTTTGGCATACTGAAGTTGGTTTTTTCCTCAATTGCTTTTCACTATTCCTCCATGCAAATGTAAGAACACTTTTTAGTTCAATCTTCCTAATCCTGAACACATTAGCATAATTAGTACATATATGTACAATCCAAACGGGTAGTTAAACGCAGTGTTAACAAAAAATACACATCTCTGCAAAGAAATGTTTGTATCAAATTTCCAATTTACAAGAAAAAGAAAAATTTCTGAAAGATAGAATGTTATTTTTGAGTAAATTAAGTTCAGTCATTCTTATTTTAAACCTTAAATATCTATAAATAATTGGAATTCAAAATCGTTACTACAAATATTTTTCAGGATATATTAAATTTTGTATTCAAATATTTTACCAAAGTAAACCTAATTTTTAAGCTAACCAGTTCATTTATAATGTCTTAGATTTTGACATCTTTTAATTCAATCAGTTCCACATTGGCCTGAAAATGAAACACATTAACTGTGCTGATTAAGTTGACTTAAGATGACAAAATGTCTTTAACGTTCTCATTGATGAGTTAGAGACAGGAAAGGCAAAGGCCAAGAGAGTAGAAAAGCGTAGATCAGGGGGTTCGGACCACACCAGAATTTGATGAACCCTTCGTAGGGGGGTTCCATTTATACCTACAAAAACTTTTATTGGCTAAAAATATTCTAAAGTTTTCTACTGAAACCCCCTAGAAAAATCATCTTTGCAAGTGGCATTTAATCTTTGACAACTTTCATGATAAATCCATGAATGAAGTGCACAACATATACATACCTTAAAACATACCTTAAAATTGCTTGTCTAATGAGGGTCAACAGTCAATGAACATAGAACAAATATTTTTTGAGTTTCTTAGAAGCGCTTCCACTTATAGTATGATTTTGGTAGGAAGAACAGTAGAATTTGATTACTAAAGTTACTAAAACAATTTTAATATAGTTATACATCAAGTCGTGTTATATGTATCTGTCACTTTTGATCAATATTATCAATACCTATATAATAAAACAAATAATATAGTAAAATGTTATCAAAGTTGACCGCAAAGAAATTTATTTGTATTTTCTCTACTGTTCTTCCAACCAAAATCAGGGTATACAAATACTGGATATAAATTGGGGGTTTAAAACACACATACACACACACCACTACAGAACAGTGGCGTTCCTCAGGTCTGAGTAGTTGGGGCTGCATCCACGCTACTATTTTAGTGGTGTGTTGGAAGGGCTGCTAACATGAGTCTGTTGGCCACCAACTTCCTACCCAATACCCCCAGTTTCTTTTTTTATCTAGCATTGGTTCTCACTACACATTCGGGTTACACGCTAATGTACTAATTATGCTAATTGTTTCAGGGATTGTTGAGATTATATAGAGATGACATGTAACTGCATTTATGTGGAGGGAGAGTGGAAAATTATTTTAAAAAAACAACCCTTAGTACACTCGACCGGAACTAGAACCTCGATCTCCCCATCATCGGCAGTCAAGTTGACTGTGAAAGCAGTGCCTTATAGCTTGCAACCATTAAACTGAGTCACTCTCTACTTGAAAGTGAATGAGATTACTTGTGTTATCACAATTTTTGTTGTCGGATATTTTGATAATAACTATGGACAAGGAATTGGTGGGGTGGGGGGGAGGGGGGGACTTCAAAGCCTTTTTTACTTACATCCATGTTAGTTCATTGTATAGTATATGTTAATTTATATTTTATGCATTAAAAAAAAATTATCCATTTTTATCTCATCTGTGTCAAAGCCTGTATTGTATATGATAGAATGGCTTGTCTCCTGATGGTGTCCTTTTTTTATATATGAATTTCATTATTAATTTCAGCTACAGTAGCCCCATGGCTTCTTTGGTGCTGAGTGACAGTTCACAGCTGACGGCTTTGAAAAGTTACCAGACCAAATTATGTATCCCTACACCGAGCCATATGATCTGCAAAAACATGTGTTTAGCAGCTGTCACAACTGAGAGTCAAAATTTATGTTGACTGACAGAAGTCGGCTGTGAGCTGTCAGTCAGCACCAAAGAAGCCACAGGGCTACTGTAGAAGCTCTTGAAATGAGAATTTGGACATGCGAAAATACGAAGAAACAAAAATTCATTGTTTTGCAGCTCATCAAATAAGTTATGAAACAGCCCCCACTTCGGTATTTCCAAAAGAAATGATTAGGCCCAGAATCTTTTTTTCCTTTTTCTATGCATATTCTTCCTCCGTCTAAGCAGCATCGCTAAAAGTAGACCTTTTTTCACGTTCATGTTCACTTGAAGACTGAATTCTGCTTGTAGAAATAGCTAGTGTTAGCAAAGATTTTGTAATTTCTAAAACAAAGTACAACCTCATAATGGGCTGATCAACTCAATTGATTTGTTAAGTCATAAAATCCAAAGTTGTAAAAATAAAAAAAATAAAAATATCTTTCACAATAATGTTTGGCTAAATTATTGTGTTTATTTTCATAGACCTCATGGGGTTTAATATAGAAACAAATCTGGGGGATAGGTAGATAAATGGATGTTTGATCACCTTTTAGAAAATACAAACACATTTTTTGCGGTCAACATTAATAAGATTTTATTATATTATTGTTATTTTATATTATCTATTTAAAGCTACATCAGCATATCACATAACTTAACGTATGAATTTGTGAAAGTATCTCTTGTTACTTTTTTTAGTTGTCAAATATGGTCATTCATAAGAAATTAGGGTAGAGTTGCACCACCTTCAATATACAGATATCTGAAAATGTTCTTGGAAATGTGTATGTTCAAGATGTAAAATATATTTTCAATTATTTTACAAGATACTTATCAATTTGATTGAATAATATTTATATTGATATTATAACTTAACAGCATTAGTTACACATCTTTTTCATTCTATATGGTTTCAAAATGGTTTACAGAAATTGGTAAACAAAATGGGTACAATTGAGAGCACCTATGAATTACATGATTGCGAGATTGACCGGCTTTATACCCTGTTAGACATTTAGAATTTAAATTCCCACTAGCCTTATACTGTGGGACTATAACTTCATTATTACTTCAGCATTAAACTAAACTTAAGTAGCCATTTTAGTAGTTGCAGGGGTTAGGGCAAGTAGGAATACGTCTGGCCTGGGATTAATTATGTCTTACTAATTACCAAGTACAGTGGAACTGGATAATTCGAACTTGAAGGACCAGAAAATTGAATCAAATAAGTTTCTTAAAAGGAATTGAAAAGAAACAGTTTAGTTTGCAACCAAGCTCAAAAACTTTATTTAACATATTTTAACATTATCTGCTCACAATGTCTTTAAAAAGTAAAGATTTTAATCTGTTTTCCTGATTTAAATCTCTCAGTCATAGTGTATGATTCTTATTTATTTATTGACTAGAAAGTTTAATCATTACTTAGTTGGGACTTTCAAAAAAAGCCCGAGTTCTTGGATATGGTCCATGACTTCTGCCACACTCGGGATAGGCCTTTCCTGAACTACTGAAGAATTGTACTCTTCATTATCAGATTCTTCATCCTCAGCCTGGAAGTTATTGTTGAGAACTTCGGCGACGATGTCCGCATCAGTAACTTCATCACACACTGCCACATCTTCATCTATGCTGACAAAGTCCACATAGGAGATAGCAGGATCAGCAATAACTTCCTCCCAGTTGTCAATAGCTTGTTAAGCTTCAGTCACAGTCCCTCCATCATTGTCTTTCTTGATAAATTCAGCTTTTTTAAAACAGTTCTTAATGGTCTCAATTTTCACTTGGTCCCACGCTTGCTTGAAGATTCTTGAGATCAAAGAACTTCAAGCGAAATTTACTTAGTAGACAAATCTCCAGCAAGAATTTTTTCAACCAACAATCGTCTGTAGAAATGTTTTAGGTCTTAATTATTCCTTGTTCCATAGGTTGAATAACCGATTCATATTTGACGGAAAAAAATAACCTTTACATTTTCCAAAAGGGGAACTCTGCTATGAGCAGTATGATTGTCGATGAACAAAAGGGTTGTCCGATTTTGTTTGCCAAGCTGTTTGTCAATTTTTCAAAGCCATTTTTCAAACAGATCACCTGTCATCCATGCTTTTCTATTTGACTCGTATTCAACTGGCTTTGATTTTACATTTTTGAAGCAACGTGGGTTAGCTGACTCTCCATTCATTAACAACGGCAGCTTTTCAGAACCATCTATATTTGCTCCAAATAACAGTTTTGTTGATCTTTACTTAGCTTTCCCCCACTGCACTGTTCACCTTTAAATGCAAAAGTTTTGTCAGGAGTACACTTGTAAAAAATGCTCGTCTCATTGTTGTTAAAAATGTTTTTGGTTATATGTCCTGGATCATTTATTTCAAGTCTTCCTTCCAATTATTGGCTAAACGCACATAAACAGCACCACTTTCACCACATACAGTTTTGAAGGAAATTCTGTTGCGTTGTTTGAATCTATCTAGCCACCCTGCACTTACTTTGAAGTCTGTTTTCCTGATTCAGATATGAAATGTTCATACTCTGCTCTAAAGAAGAGGGCCGCTCACTGGGACTTTCTTGTCTCGCACTTGTTTGAACCACTTCAGTACACAGTTGTCCACATATGGGTTTTTCGATCCTCTTAATCTTTTCCTATCTTGTCCACTCTCATTTTCATTGCTCAAAATTTTTTGTTTGTTTTTCAAAGGTGTTAAAAGTGTGTTAGGGGGAATTCCGAAACCTTTGTAATTTCTGATTTATTTTTAAGTCCTTTTCCACTTCCTTTATCACCTACTTTTTCGGCCAAAGTTAATGATTTATAGTACTGTGGCTTGGACAGTGACATCACAATACAACACAGATACGCAATTCACAACAATGTCACAAGAATATCGCTACACCAAATCATTAAGAACAGTCGCATGTAACCAACCACTTGAGAAATTCACCTTTACTAACAGAGTACAGAACTGTATGTGTAAACAAAGATGTATGGGTGAGCGAGGGAGGGGGAGGGGCATGAAGATGGTACTGACCGTATTCCAATGTCGCCTCCGTTTCCAAAAATAGAACATCACAGGCCACAAACTAGAAGTAGGAAAACAATACTGCACAGTACATTACTTATGAAAAGTTCAAATTAACAAAATAAAATTCGAACTATCCACGATTTTTAACATTGTTTTAATACAAAATCCACGGGACCGAGCAAAAAATTCAAATTAAGACTATTTTGAATTACGGAAATTCGAATTATTCAGGTTCCACTGTATATATTTCATGTGGATAAAATATCCCCGTTTGCTTCAAAGATGTATTTTATATGTTTTTGTTTGTTCCACTTTTTCCAGCAAGGGCTTAAGGAAAAAAAAATTAATAAAAATATTGTACTGTATGAAAGATGAATTTTGTAGCTTCCGGTTCAATTTGAGATTCGTCAACAATTTTCTGGTTGAAGTGGGAAGGAATAAGAAACAAGGGGTTAATTCAGAGGCACCTCTCGAACTCTTTTAGTTTGTTGCTTAGAGAGGTTAGTTACTTTAGGGCAAGTAATGCATGGTCCACAAGCGTAAAAACTATTTGTTTAGCACTTAGTATATCCATTGTGGCAGACACCCTAAAGTAATTTGACTATGCCGATCTGTATCCCAATGATCTAAAAATGATGACTTTCCCCTTCCAACATCACAAAAATGGCGGAAAACCCTTAAAAAAATGGAAAACATCTGAAGAACAAATAATAAATACAAAACTAACATAAATAAAGAACTACATGAAATTAAAATAGGCTGACTAAAATATTCCAAAGTTATTTTACAATATTGAATATACAGGAGTGGGCAGAAATATTTAACAGGTTTTAAAATTAAATAAAAAATATATAATTGGTATTTACATTTTTAATACTGTATTTTAACTCTACAGAGAAAGAAGATGTCATTTTTTCTATTTTTTTTACTCTTTTTAAGAACAATGTCCTTCAGATGATTCCATTAGACTGCACACACAGTTGTAGCCGATTATTGAAACTCATCATCACCCAATACAACACATCCTCCTGTATGTTTTGAATTTCTTCGTAAATATGTGTTTTCTCGTAGAACGTTCATTGTGGTTGGCTGTGTATTGTACAATACACCCTTCAAGTGACCCCAAATAAAGAATTTAGAGAGAGGAGAGACAGGATGGTCAGTCCAAGTCTACAAATCGAGAAATCACATGGCCTTGGAACATGTTGTGGACAACAGCCATGCTGATGTGAGCCATATGAGCGGTGGCACCATCTTGCTGGAACCACAGACTCCTGTTTAGGGACTGTGTTTATTCTTGGCGCCAAGAAGTTTAGAATCATTTTTGTGTATCATTTGGCATGACAGTAGTTGATTATCATCCCCTTCAAAGAAATGAGATCCAATTATGCAGAAAGATGACACAGCACACCAAAATGTAACTTTAGCACTATTAAAAGGTCGCTGATGAATCTACTTGGGGTTCCCTGCTAAGTAGCGGCAATTCTGTTTATTGACTGCTCTACTAAGCTAAAAATGAGATTTATCAGGAAAATCCTCTGACCAAATTGTTATATTATTTAGTTCTTTATGTTTATTTGAGATTAAATGAACCACTTTAATTTTGTAGAAGGGAATTTAAATCCTTAATTATTTGTTTAATAGATCAACTTGACAGGTTAATAACAGAAGCATGCTTTACTATCGGTGTCTTGGACTACAGGTGATTGAATCTAGCACTTGAGGAGTATTTTATTCTGTTCAAACAGATCTTGGCCTACCTTGTGGTTTTTCATCCTTGACAGGTCTTTCTTCTCTCCATTTTGAAACCCGTTGAAGGATTGAGTAGCGTGATGGTGGATCCCTTTCTTTAACTGTCACTGAAAGTCTTGTTGAGTAGCAGTGATGGAGTTGGTTTTAATAAAAGCTCAACCAAGCGATATGGTCTCACACACTAAACTCCAAGATCTGGCCTACTCTTCCCCACAAGTGTGCCATCGCTGCCTGTCGGAAGCGCTTGTAATTACTGTTTTAAAAACGTCAGCTGTTTCTGCCCAGCCCTGTGTTTATACAAATCATATTCTGTTCCGGTGTTAGTTATTACAAGTTAACCCATCCTAAATTAACATAACATAGAACAAAATAACTACACAAAAGTTAGGTTAATGTATGTTGGGTTAGATTAATCGACTTAAAGGCGTTACAATTTTTGAGTTTTTATGTACATTGCTTGTATTTCATTTTCATTTCACAACAGATAATTTTCCATTATTAAGTTTATGATGTTTAGGGGGAATTTAGGTGAAAAAAACTTAAACAGTAAAAATGTGTATTAGATTAATAGAAATTGTGTTGTTTTTTTTTGCCACCAAAGATGGTTTTCAACTTTTATCCAGGTGAAAGTTTCATTTATCTTTAAATATCCCCTATGCTTATCACCTTGGCTTAAGCTATTAGCATAGTGCTAAACAAAATAATCTAAAAATTAGTATAATATGAATTACCTCCATGAGGATTCAATTTTGTTTACTTTATGGCTACATCATTGACACAACAAACAAACAAACATTGATAGACATATTATGATCTGTTGTAGCTTTGGATTAATGCATTAAAACTTTTGAAATTGTAATTATTGTTCATTTCTCATTAGGCTGCACCTGCAATGTATTTTAAATTATATTGCATTTTAAATTTCACTATTTTCAGCTTTGTTATCAAATTTTTTCAATAAATTTCAAACCAAACCAAGCTTTTCCTAAGCGTAACTGGACATAGCAGACAAGCATGATTGAATTTCACAAAATATTATGGTGTGTAGCAGAGGGGGCCAAACATTTGTTCACGATCCACCGGTCGATCGTGGCCACTAGTTTGGTTGATCGATTAAAAAAGATTGAGCGAAAGAAAATGAAAGACAGAGTTTGCAGATTTTTCTCAAATCAACATTCAAATATTGAAATATTGAAGCTGTGACTAATTACCATTTACATTCTTGCCTTTGTTGTGCCCAAGTAAATATTACTAACCCTCATTCAACCAACTATCCTAAAACTATGCAATGTCATGTATCAACTTGAAAGAGAAGTGTTTAATGAGAAAATACTTTTTTCAGGGAAATTATAGGCCTATTATTATGTGGTTTGATGAAAAACTCAGTTTCAATCAGTGAAAGAACTATAAGTTTTTATAGGCAATATAATTTTACTATTAAAACACAAAATGGGTTATTAATTTTTTACAAATAAAACAAAAAATATAAGCCATGGTTTCATAGTAGATTGCAGAGGACTTTTCTTCTCTGGAGTAGATCACTAGATCAAAAAGTCTGGCCACTCTTGGTATATAATATAGGGCAATGGTTTGAAAACTCAACTTTCTGCATTAGTGTAGTACCTTTGAACACACTTATGTTAATAATTAGTACCAGCCAGTAATTATGTTTGTTCCCTAAAAGTATAAGTGAATACGACAAATTAAATAAAAAAAGTACCCAGGTGATCAACCATTTGAATTCTAGATTTATTCACAAATTTTCATTACATATTATTACTTGAATATTATGTAAGGTACATTTTTTATAAATACCACTTCTAGTGTACCATATTGTAACTTATGTACAAAATGTCCAAACACAAGTTCTCATTTTACTTGCATTTATTACATAAGATACATAATGATATGGGCTACTTATTACACTAGATGACATATGAGTTACAGTATATCAGCTGAAAATAACTTCTTAAGCTTGTCCTCCAAGCTTTTTTGGACGTGTACTGGACGAAATTTGTCTTATTCGCCTCTTATGCTATACCTTGATATTGGTAATGGTGGTAATAAATTAATTTTAATAGATTCATACATCAAGTCATGTTATATTCAACTGTCATGTTTAATAGATGTTATCACTACCTATAAAATAAAAATATAGAATAAAATAGAAAAATGTTGACGGCTAAGAAACATTTTTGGAATTTTCTAAACTGTTTTTCCAACCAAAATAAGGGAAAAGATATAAAGATGTTTAGATGATAAATATGAATTAACTAAGCAAGATAATTGTACTATAAGAATGTTGAATTCTGCTGTGAAAATAAATGATGCTACAATGACTATATGATCTTTGAAAGAACTGCACGTCTGAAGAAGGAAATGTTTTTTTTCTTTCTTGCATTGTTGATTGTGGCCAAATATCCTCCCTTTAATTCTTTATATGAGAGGGCCAAGGTATACTTGGAATCCCTATTTTAGTACACGATAGTAATATTATGGGAAAAATTAACTTTTGCCACTATCGTTAAGTCTCTTTTCAGGATGAACGTTATGTTAACTTCTTTCTGTTTCCTTCACATGCCTACATTTTGTGTATAAAACTTTATATACACTCATAGTTAGTAAAGAAACACTGGAATATAATGCAACATATGTTCAATACTAAATTTATATGATTTTCTGAGTGAGAAGAGTTTCATATTTATTCAAACACATCATTCGATTGGTACCTCCCACCCCCACCCCCCACTGCATTGCTGCTTGGTTTAACAAACATGTTACCTGCTTTGGTGGCTGCATGTTCTCAGGCGCTACTTTCGTAATAGACTAAACCAGGGATGGGCAAACTTACTTACAGGAAGGCCAAATCTTTAAAAAATGTTTGGCAGGTCCAACATGTCTGTTAATTAATTTTTATTCCAATTTAATTTTAAAAATGACACATAATCCACTGAAATTAATAAATTTAGATACATTGAGAATGTATAGCAATCATAAACGTCTTAGTGGATTGATGTTTTTAAGTTTGTTCATAAGATTTATATGATGGGGAGTGAGATGAGTGAAACTGTGAGGGGGGTGATTCTCAAGAGAGAAGACAGAGAGAGGCTCATCAGTAAGTCAATTAGATCACTTTTTCTAAGTTTCATGGTTGAAAACAATTGTTCGAATGAATATGATGTTGCAAACCATGCCATGTATTTTTCAATGCGATTTACCAAGTTTTTAAATGTTAATTTTGGCAGGCTTTTTTATATATATATATATATTATATATATATATATATATATATATACACAGTTTTGTCGAGTTTAAAAAAGCCTGCTTCCCAACACAACACATTTAAATTATTCATCCCTTAGGCCTGGTTGGACACAACAGTGAGCCGTGTTTTGACCATCTTTGAAATAGACTGTGTGAAGACTGGGAGATCTGGTTTTGATCCCGGTCAGGAGCAATGAAGGTGGTTTTTCCAAAATGGTTTTCCACTCTCTCTATAAAATGCAAATGCGGATGCACTTCTTTAAAATTAAACCATGCCTAATTCCTAACACATTAACATAATTAGTTCAAAGGCATACAACCCTAACGGGTAGTAAGATGCGGTGCAAAAGACATGTTCCGTCTGTACAATGGTACATATATATATATATATGTACATGTATACATTGCGCTTTCTTTTATTCATTCTTTTATTTATCTTTACATTTCCCTCTTGGTATTTAATAATGTTCGTAATAAGCAGGAGATAACTTAACTTTTGTTATTTGGCTAATAATACTCTCTTAATCAAAAATATATGCACAATATGCACATATTAGGTATTATAATCACAGCCATATAATAAAAAAAACACCTACAAACAAAATATTAACTTAATAAACATAACATTTTTTTTCTTGCTAACAAACAGTCAAAAATTTCATCCGACGAAATTAGGATTTCCTTAAAGAGGTATATCTAGTTATTAGGAATAGAGAACTTGCCTAAATCATGATTAAATTAGAAGGGGCACTGGAGTAGAAATAGTTTAGATCAAAACACATTTTTTTAAATACAAGTTTTGACTAATACAGACATTAAGTACACCACCACATAGCTAATATGACTGATACTTTATAAGATGGACACTTGTCAGAGTAGAAACTCATCTACCATGTCTGGGTTTGGCATCCACTTATCTGGGGAATAGAAACCGCTTATGAGGTTCCTCTCTAACCCATAATGGCTGTTTCCTTCAAACATGGCCATGCACATTACATGTGCAGCGGGCCATTTAGGGACTGATGACCTATTGCCCATCATTGATCCCTCTCATCGTCGGACAACTGGGAACCCCACCTTGACCAAACCAGCAGCATTGACCCCCCCCCCCCCCCCCCAATTGAAGTAGGTGCCTAGCCTCAGGAATCACCCTTAAATGGGCGTCTTGCCCAAGTTGTCCGGTGGGGACCTGATGGAGGTGGCCTGATAGGCTTTCCCGGAAGGTACAAGCTACCAACTGCCAAGTGTTGTAAGTGGTGAGTAAAAGGGAGCATTAACTCCCACACAGCTACCCTTCACAAAGATCTAGCCACCCTTTGTGAATGTTGCTTGGGGGACCGCCAAAAGGAGACACATTACCAGGATTACCGGACAAGGAACTTCCCGCTGGCAGGGGCAAGAAGCCTCTTGCCTCATCTGAGTCAAGGCAGTCGCCACAAAAATGAGCACATCTCAAACCCAGCCCGAGGATACCCCTAAGATCTGGAAGCACCAAAGATTGAACTCGGGACCTTTGGATCTGTAGCCAGAAACTCTGACCACCAAAACGACAGACATCGTCTTCAAGTTAAGAGAATAAACAATTGCTCTTGTTATATAATACAACTATTTAAATTTTCTATCCATCTATTTAAGTCAAGTGCTGCCATCACTACTGTGCAGTCATAATGGAAAATAATCGGCTGTTGACAGTCAAACTTGAGTCCAACCAAGAGATCAGTTTACTCTATTATCCTGAAAAAGCTGTCTGTGGCAGTAGAAGTTTACCCTTAAAAATATGTATTTTCTAGTGTTTTATTTAAACAATTTTTACTCCATCATCACTCAGCTAAGTGTACTGGCTATCCCTCCAGATTTAAATCATTATTTAGTTACTAGGAACACAAAAACCAAATAATTGGTGTTACTTTATGGCTGTGCTGGAGGAAGATGGAGATATCGGCAGTCCAGAATTGATAAATTGGTTGTATCTTTGAAAACAATAAAATGACTTACGTATCCAAATAGTTCCTTTGGGTATTATATTCATAGACAACATTAAAAATTGTCTTGACTGACCTTGGATCAACTGCATTGCTTTTTTTTAAAATGATATGTCATATACAAGTTTTTTTTAGCATTGCGTCTTACTACTAGTTTGAGTTATACGCCTATATACTAATTTGTTAGGGATTATGAAGGTTTAATTTAGAGGAAGTGCATATACATTTGTGTGTCAGGAGAGTAGAAAATCATTCAGGGAGAATCACCTTCAGTGCACCAGACCGGGATCTAACATCAACGCCTTTGGAAGTCATAGTCTACTGCAACAGTAGCGCCTTAAGACTATGCGGCCACCAAAGCGGGTATAATACAAAAGATAATAACTTAATATAATAGACTAGATAGCTGTTTCCCGCGGCTTTGCTCGCGTGGAAGTTGATTATATACAAATACGAAAATATACATATGTATTTACAGATTAATTTAAAATATTACGTTACGTTGATGACCATAACTTGACCTCAGATCAAAAATAATGCAAGTCCGATAGAAACTTTCACCCCTTTTTCATCCCTTATTAAATAAAATTTCCAAAATTCCTGAAACACGTATTTATTTGTTTTATGTCAATAACCGAAATACAAAATTTTGTTTATGTAACTTTCAAAATGACGGACTTTCATACATATTATCATCCCCTATTTGACCCCTTTGGGGTGGAATTTTCTAAAATCCTTTCTTAGTGGGTGCCTACATAACAAAATGAATATACAGTCCGAATTTCATGCTTGTAGCCTTGATAGTTTGCGCTCGGCGATGATGAATCATCAGTCAGTCAGTCAATCAGAACATGTTATTTTATAAGTATAGATTATTTTTATAATAAGAAGAAAAAGTTTTACAGGATTCACCTTAAGTTAATGTGAAAAAACACTCCTCAATGTATGTAGCAAGGATTAAAACTACAATAATAGCCCCCAGGTCAAACACACCAGCTTTGGACGATTTGTGAGATTGTCGCCAAAAATATCTGTCTATAGCAGTGTTTCTCGAATCGTGATAGGTGCATACCCCTGGAACATCGAGTTTAGTTGTTACTCTTTATCAATTTTTTTTAGGAATGTGTAGTTTTCTGCATTCTTCAGTTAACAGCGAAGTTGGGGTTGAGTTTAAAACAACTATTTTTTGATTTTGTATATTATTTAAAAGATATTAAGATAGTTTCAATGGACTCAATTCCACTACTTTCAAAAGTAAAATACAGAAGTCAACACCACTATGTAACATCTAGTTCAAATTGTATTGCCTACCTAAGTCAGGTGTTAGCAGTGGGATGATATGAATTATTTTAAAAGTAAACAAAGAACTAAAATGGACTAACAATAACTAAATAAGCTCACATATTTTATACACAACTATTATTTTTTATTAACTTAGGCACTACTAACTTTGTTTTGGTTAGAATAATGTTTTCTTCATATAATGTTTATTGTTATAAATATTATTAATTATTATGATTAATTTATTTTAAATTCTTGTTGAACCAATATACAAGGTTAATATGCTTTTAAGTTTTAAAATTTCCCAACTTTTCCATATTTGACTTTAAAAAAAGCCATTATTTTATGTGCAAAACCAAAATTAAACATCACAGTATTCTACTGTTTCTAGTTATACCTCAACATGTGATTTACAAAAAGATATTGTATATTTTTTGGTATTCGTAGAATAATTCACTTTTTTAAATACATTTTATACCTATTCTCTATATTATTGACCTACTATAAAGAGCCTAAGGGGAATCGTGCATAAGAACTTAAAAAAAAAACTAATTTTTAACTGTGTTTTGATTTTAAATTTGATTTTTTATATTTGACTCAATAACTTACTATGGATGAACGTGTACAATGTACATATTTCAATATGACCAACTGAATACTTTCTAAACTATTATACGTTTACTACTACATATAAAAATTACATTTTTAAGTAGTTTTTTATTTATTTACTTTTTATATTACTGTGCTAAGGTTTTAGATATATTTTAAATTAATGGTGGATTAGTTATGAATTAGAGTATTTCCTTCTGGAGGTCAGGTTTTTAAAATAGCTTGACACACGTTTCTTGGTGTTCATAGTTTTTAAACACCACTTCACATGATACATTTTTAAACTCCCACAAAGAACTCCCACCACCATCTATAGCACTTGAACATTACCGCCAAATAAGAATATTTAAAATTTGGCAAGCTGATATAAGGACCCCTGAAGATATCTCATTAGATATTAAAATTTGAAATTTATAAGTGGGAGTTGAAGAATGGTGGAGTGACAGGTTTCAACATTTTCAAAAATAATACAATACATTAAACTACTTTTCTGTGTGATAGAGAATTTAAATTCCTTAAGCAGTTACATATGGGGAGGGCTCACTCCAAATAAACATACAAGTCTGCGCATTTTTAATTTTGTAATGAAATTCTGGAAAATAGAGAAGAAGCTATAGTTAAAAAAAGACTTTTGAAATGGAAGAAAGCCACACTCAATCGTATTGTGCTTTCCTGAACTTTATTATTGTCATATCAATACTTTGTTATCCACACCACACGGCCACCAACAGGTCTCGTCCACGAGGCTTAAGATCCTCTCTCTGGACTCAACACGTCTGCTACCCAGTCTTGCTACAAGTCAACTCCTACTTCTAGTGACCTCTTAGTTCAAGTCTCGAGCTCGAACCGCCGACCCTCCAAGCCGCGCTGTGTAACCCTATGCTAGCGCCGTCTGGAGGTGACGTCACTACAGCTCGAACTAAAATACTAGCCTGATGCCAACCTAACCAGCAGTGTTATAGGATTCACTTTATACAGGATGTATGTCGATGGAATCCACAAAACAATTTGAATTTTCATGGTAAAAAAATGAAGATGGACCAGTTATATGAAGGAATGCTACCTTTACTTCATCTTTCTTTTCCTGTCTTGCTAAAACGTAGCCCAGCCACCAATTGCCACTATAAAGTGCAATGGTATTGCAACAGATTTCACTGAAAACCAGTCTTCCTTTACGTATTGATACAGTATGTTCAACTGATGTTTGAGTAAAAGAAAAAGTTTGACCAAAATTTTTGTTTCACTTGAAGGTATGAAAGCATGTATACCTTATTAAAATATGTGTCCCACAAAATTTTATCATTATTTTGATATCCTTCATAATTATATCTGGTCGCTTTGATTTCATGATGTAAGTCAGTGTTTGCCAACATGGGGTATGGGCCAGGACTTTTGGGGATACGCGAAAATATTTTAATAGTGGTGGTAAGAGCTTAATACGCCAGAAGTGTAAGACAAAAGATCAGTCAAAAGTTGTGAAATTAACTACTGTGAGGGGTGGTGCTTTTTTTCGTCTATATTTGATCTCGAGAAAATTATTTAAATTTTAAACTAAGCAGTTCCTATAGTTATTAATAAATTAATAAAAGGTGCTAATTTTTATTGTAACTTTTGCTTTTTGAATGTAAAAATATATGCACGGTTTATTACAATGTTTTTAATCTCATTACTAGCCCATTTATTTTCAGTTGAAACAAATAAATCCAAAATAACTACTAATGTATTAACTAGATGTTTTGCTAATATTAAAGGCACAATTTATGGAAATGGGCTACCAAGGGGTACACGAGTGAAAAAAGGTTGGAAGCTGCTGATGTAAACGACTAAATCACACCTGACAATTCTAGGTCATACAAGAATATTTTCTTGACATATGTTATTCAATGCTGTCTACTGAAGTGGGCTTAGCTATATAAAACTGATTGTCAAAACTGGCAGTGAAGTTGTTCCCAACCAGCAAAATATCCGTTCCATATGAAGGTGAGGATGAGTCCAGATTGGTCCATAGCCAACCTAAACTGAGTCTAGACTTTCACAAACAATACATATTCATATTCTTTTGCCAACATTTTGTGTGTCAATCTTTGAATCTGATTTCAGTAGGAAGAACAGTAGAAAATTTCTGGAAAAGTTACTAAGATTTCAAAATGTATCCCTATGCCAAAACATATGATTTGAAAGACCATATGTTTAGCAGCTATAGGTCCCACACCACTTCTTTGGTGCTGACTGACAGCTCACAGCTGATATCTGACAGCTCTGAAAAGTAACTAGACCAAATTATGTATCCCTCCGCCGAACCATATGATCTGCAAAAAACATGTGTTTAGCAGCTGTCACTTCTGACAGTCAAATTTTAGGTCTCAACAAGAAACTTAAGTTTTATTTAAAAAAATCCAATTTTCTTATAAAAATTATCTAGAAAATGATAAAAAAAATCCAATTTTCTTATAAAAAATTATTTAGAAAATGATAAAAAAAATCCAATTTTTTTGGTTAGTATTAATATTATTAACATTATAATTGTGAAAAATCTGAATATCTATTACTACACATAGAAAAAAACAATCGAACATTTTTAAGTATTACAACATGTTGGTGACCTGGTGCTCTAGGGTTAAGGTGTCAGACTTCTGTACTGGGAGTCCGGGGTTCATTCCTCGGTCGTAGCACAAATTTATTTGATTGCCAAACCCTTTCTTGACCTCTGACAAGATGTGTATTAATCAAAACTTGTGAATTGGTGGAATGCAGGCCTCCACCGTGGTTCGGATCCCATTTTAAACTGTAGGTTCTCCATTTCATTTCACAATCACCCTTCCTTTACACATTAGCGTAAGTGCGTAGAGCCCGAAAGGGTAGTAAGGCGCTGTGCTAATAATAATAATAATAATAATAATAATAATAATAATGATAGATATCAGAAAACATTCTAAAGTAATTTAAAGTAAGGAGTGGTAATAAAGTTAAAACTTGGTATATGGATTAATTAACTTTTAATATTCAAAAGATTGATTTTATTTTGCTTTTAATGAGCTACAAAATGTCATATATAAAAATTTTCAATAAATTTATATTAATGTCAATAGAATAAAAATATAGGTTTACGACAAGTCTAAAATTCACATAAAACATATTAAAATTTAGTAACAAAACTTTGATACAACAAATTAGTGAGAAAAAAAACTTAAAGATCTACAGTGTTGTAATTATGCTATAAAAGTAAATTTGTGGGTTAGCATCTCCCAAAGAAGTGGTTAATAAAGTTAAGAAAATGTTCTTGTTACAACGTTTTTGAAGAATTAATAATTATTATGTTATTTATAAAATCTAATCCTTATCTTGGTTCAGTCAAGTGTTTTCCAACGGGGTTCGCAAGAACTTATATTGTTTTAATATGTAGGCCTATTTATAATGACTTTAAATAATTTAATAAACAAAAATCAATATCCTAGAAAATATGTTCAGGCCTATAAAATAAATGACAATGACAAATCAAAAGCTATCCTAATTAACAAAAATCTATTTCAGATTTACTCCTCTTAAACAGTTGTAACAAAGTCAGTATCAATCAATATTTTAGAAAATATGTTTAGGCCTATAAAATAAATGACAATGACAAATCAAAAGCTATCCTAATTAACGAATATCTATTTTAGATTCACTCCTCTTAAACAGATGTAACAAAGTCTCTAATAAAAATACAATAACTTATAACTTGAAGTCTTACCTGGTATTTATTTAATCAATACTGGAGAAAGACTCGCAAGTATTTTTATTTCACTTCACATAATTTTCGGAACATAAAATTTTAAAACACGATCTTTAGCCTAGAGGGCAACACAACACAATCTTGGGGTTAAAAGATTTATTTTATAGTCTTGATAGACTTAAATTTTCGAATATTTACTGAGAAAACACTCGTTTTTTTATTTTATCACACGCTTTAATGTTATATTAGATAAGTAATTATTCAAAGATCACCAAAAAACCGTTTATTTTCCCGAGGATAATACGCTCACACACCAAAATAATATTCACAAAAGAACACACAGATTAATAAATAGCCGAATTAGTATTTAAAAAAGACACTAATATTCAAATTTGTAATAAAATTATTAACGGGTAGAATAGACACGCCTAAATACAAATCAATAATACTAAACTATAAAATATTTTGTTCTTCAACTTGATGATTTACGCACATGGTTTTATTAAATTTATTTTTACGATAATTCAATGTTATACTGCATTTTAAAATTGTTGGATTTTGGTTATAAGAATAACCGTTTTGTTAGTTGCTTAATATTGAAGTTTTCTTTTGCTGTTTAATTCAAATTAATTTTTAAAAGCAAGAGAACGTTAAAAGTGGCCTTGTAAGCTGACAACAAATATGGCCACTGAATAAAAGGTGCGGTTGATGACGTAGAAAAAAGAGGACCGTTGTCCGTTACGCGGCAAAGGTATTAATACTCTTTGTTTACAAGATTTAAACTTTATATTATTTCACAAACATTTTGAATGTTCTTTCTTCTTTATTATTACAAACCATTTGTTTATGTTAAAGATATACGAGGGCAGCTAAAAAATATTAATAACTGAATATAATACCATTAAATGTATAATTTCACGCTCTATTTAACCTGTTATTACCACAAGAGTTAAAAGAAAACTAAAATGAAATTACTAGACTTTTTTTTCTTTAATTTGATTATGGAAAGTAAAATTATACTGTAATCTTTGGGGAAGTATTGTTAATGGTGATTGATAGTATTTTTAGTAATAAATAGTAGTAATTAGTAAATAATTATTATTTACAAATATGGTGACAAAAGTTACTTTTAGACAATGTTGGCGTTACTGATACCATCTGCTAGCGTCTGCTAGCTGTCATCGAAAACCATGAAGTGGTAAGTCCACTGTATCACTTTTGACAAGCAAGGTTTTGAAAACAGGAAAAGTTATAATAATTTAAAAAATGACCATTTTAATTTTTTTAATCAAAAATAAACTATTTTTAAAAATGCAATTTTATTATTTTTTCATGTGTTATATTAGACATTGAAAGTAGGATATAATAGCTAGGCCTACACACTTACCAGAAAACTGTAGGCCCAAAGTTCACAATTAAAACAATACATTGTAAATGATATAGATTTTCTTGTCTTTATTAATATTTGAGATCATATTTTAGAGTAAATATCTTCATATTTCCTTTTTTTATTAAATT
>JBCFYV010002255.1:32635636-32689214 GCA_039000515.1 Timema cristinae
GGTGAGCGAGGGAGGGGGAGGGGCATGAAGATGGATACTGACCGTATTCCAACGTCGCCTCTCGTTTCCAAAAATAGAACAGCACGGCGCCACAACTAGAAGTAGGAAAACAATACTGCACAGTACATTACAACTTATGAAAAGTTCAAATTAAACAAAACAAAATTCGAACTCTCCACGATATTTTAACATTGTTTTAATACAAAATCCACGGGACCGAGCAAAAAATTCGAATTAAGACCATTTTGAATTACGGAAATTCGAATTATTCAGGTTCCACTGTATATATTTCATGTGGATAAAATATCCCTCGTTTTGCTTCAAAGATGTATGTATATGTTTTTGTTTGTTCCACTTTTTCCAGCAAGGGCTTAAGGAAAAAGAAAAAAAAAATCAAATATTGTACTGTATGAAAGATGAATTTTGTAGCTTCCGGTCCAATTTGAGATTCGTCAACAATTTTCTGGGTTGAAGTGGGAAGGAATAAGAAACAAGGGGTTAATTCAGAGGCACCTCTCGAACTCTTTTAGTTTGTTGCTTAGAGAGGTTAGTTACTTTAGGGCAAGTAACGCATGATCCACAAGCGTAAAACTATTTGTTTAGCACTTAGTATATCCATTGTGGCAGACACCCTAAAGTAATTTGACTATGCCGATCTGTAACCCAATGATCTAAAAATGATGACTTTCCCCTTCCAACATCACAAAAATGGCGGGAAACCCTTAAAAACGATGGAAAACATCTGAAGAACAAATAATAAATACAAAACTAACATAAATAAAGAACTACATGAAATTAAAATAGGCTGACTAAAATATTCCAAAGTTATTTTACAATATTGAATATACAGGAGTGGGCAGAAATATTTAACAGGTTTTAAAATTAAATAAAAAATATATAATTGGTATTTACATTTTTAATACTGTATTTTAACTCTACAGAGAAAGAAGATGTCATTTTTTCTAATTTTTTTTACTCTTTCTTAAGAACAATGTCCTTCAGATGGCTTCCATTAGACTGCACACACAGTTGTAGCCGATTATTGAAACTCATCATCACCCAATACAACACATCCTCCTGTATGTTTTGAATTTCTTCGTAAATATGTGTTTTCTCGTAGAACGTTCATTGTGGTTGGCTGTGTATTGTACAATACACCCTTCAAGTGACCCCAAATAAAGAATTTAGGAGGAGACAGGTCAGGAGAACAGGATGGTCAGTCCAAGTCTACAAATCGAGAAATCACATGGCCTTGGAACATGTTGTGGACAACAGCCATGCTGATGTGAGCCATATGAGCGGTGGCACCATCTTGCTGGAACCACAGACTCCTGTTTAGGGACTGTGTTTATTCTTGGCGCCAAGAAGTTTAGAATCATTTTTGTGTATCATTTGGCATGACAGTAGTTGATTATCATCCCCTTCAAAGAAATGAGATCCAATTATGCAGAAAGATGACACAGCACACCAAAATGTAACTTTAGCACTATTAAAAGGCCGCTGATGAATCTACTTGGGGTTCCCTGCTAAGTAGCGGCAATTCTGTTTATTGACTGCTCTACTAAGCTAAAAATGAGATTTATCAGAACTCTACAATTGTATATTATTTGTTCTTTATGTTTATTTGAGATTAAATGAACCACTTTAATTTTGTAGAAAGGGAATTTAAATCCTTAATTATTTGTTTAATAGATCAACTTGACAGGTTAATAACAGAAGCATGCTTTACTATCGGGTGTCTTGGACTACAGGTGATTGAATCTAGCACTTGAGGAGTATTTTATTCTGTTCAAACAGATCTTGGCCTACCTTGTGGTTTTTCATCCTTGACAGGTCTTTCTTCTCTCCATTTTGAAACCCGTTGAAGGATTGAGTAGCGTGATGGTGGATCCCTTTCTTTAACTGTCACTGAAAGTCTTGTTGAGTAGCAGTGATGGAGTTGGTTTTAATAAAAGCTCAACCACAGCGATATGGTCTCACACACTAAACTCCAAGATCTGGCCTACTCTTCCCCACAAGTGTGCCATCGCTGCCTGTCGGAAGCGCTTGTAATTACTGTTTTAAAAACGTCAGCTGTTTCTGCCCAGCCCTGTGTTTATACAAATCATATTCTGTTCCGGTGTTAGTTATTACAAGTTAACCCATCCTAAATTAACATAACATAGAACAAAATAACTACACAAAAGTTAGGTTAATGTATGTTGGGTTAGATTAATCGACTTAAAGGCGTTACAATTTTTGAGTTTTTATGTACATTGCTTGTATTTCATTTTCATTTCACAACAGATAATTTTCCATTATTAAGTTTATGATGTTTAGGGGGAATTTAGGTGAAAAAACTTAAACAGTAAAAATGTGTATTAGATTAATAGAAATTGTGTTGTTTTTTTTGCCACCAAAGATAGTTTTCCAACTTTTATCCAGGTGAAAGTCTACATTTATCTTTAAATATCCCCTATGCTTATCACCTTGGCTTAAGCTATTAGCATAGTACTAAACAAAATAATCTAAAAATTAGTATAATATGAATTACCTCCATGAGGCTTCAATTTTGTTTACTTTATGGCTACATCATTGACACAACAAACAAACAAACATTGATAGACATATTATGATCTGTTGTAGCTTTGGATTAATGCATTAAAACTTTTGAAATTGTAATTATTGTTCATTTCTCATTAGGCTGCACCTGCAATGTATTTTAAATTATATTGCATTTTAAATTTCACTATTTTCAGCTTTGTTATCAAATTTTTTCAATAAATTTCAAACCAAACCAAGCTTTTCCTAAGCGTAACTGGACATAGCAGACAAGCATGATTGAATTTCACAAAATATTATGGTGTGTAGCAGAGGGGGCCAAACATTTGTTCACGATCCATCGGTCGATCGTGGCCACTAGTTTGGTTGATCGATTAAAAAAGATTGAGCGAAAGAAAATGAAAGACAGAGTTTGCAGATTTTTCTCAAATCAACATTCAAATATTGAAATATTGAAGCTGTGACTAATTACCATTTACATTCTTGCTTTTGTTGTGCCCAAGTAAATATTACTAACCCTCATTCAACCAACTATCCTAAAACTATGCAATGTCATGTATCAACTTGAAAGAGAAGTGTTTAATGAGAAAATACTTTTTTCAGGGAAATTATAGGCCTATTATTATGTGGTTTGATGAAAAACTCAGTTTCAATCAGTGAAAGAACTATAAGTTTTTATAGGCAATATAATTTTACTATTAAAACACAAAATGGGTTATTAATTTTTTTACAAATAAAACAAAAAATATAAGCCATGGTTTCATAGTAGATTGCAGAGGACTTTTCTTCTCTGGAGTAGATCACTAGATCAAAAAGTCTGGCCACTCTTGGTATATAATATAGGGCAATGGTTTGAAAACTCAACTTTCTGCATTAGTGTAGTACCTTTGAACACACTTATGTTAATAATTAGTACCAGCCAGTAATTATGTTTGTTCCCTAAAAGTATAAGTGAATACGACAAATTAAATAAAAAAAGTACCCAGGTGATCAACCATTTGAATTTTAGATTTATTCACAAATTTTCATTACATATTATTACTTGAATATTATGTAAGGTACATTTTTTATAAATACCACTTCTAGTGTACCATATTGTAACTTATGTACAAAATGTCCAAACACAAGTTCTCATTTTACTTGCATTTATTACATAAGATACATAATGATATGGGCTACTTATTACACTAGATGACATATGAGTTACAGTATATCAGCTGAAAATAACTTCTTAAGCCTGTCCTCCAAGCTTTTTTGGACGTGTACTGGACGAAATTTGTCTTATTCGCCTCTTATGCTATACCTTGATATTGGTAATGGTGGTAATAAATTAATTTTAATAGATTCATACATCAAGTCATGTTATATTCAACTGTCATGTTTAATAGATGTTATCAATACCTATAAAATAAAAATATAGAATAAAATAGAAAAATGTTGACTGCTAAGAAACATTTTTGGAATTTTCTAAACTGTTTTTCCAACCAAAATAAGGGAAAAGATATAAAGATGTTTAGATGATAAATATGAATTAACTAAGCAAGATAATTGTACTATAAGAATGTTGAATTCTGCTGTGAAAATAAATGATGCTACAATGACTATATGATCTTTGAAAGAACTGCACGTCTGAAGAAGGAAATGTTTTTTTTTTTCTTGCATTGTTGATTGTGGCCAAATATCCTCCCTTTAATTCTTTATATGAGAGGGCCAAGGTATACTTGGAATCCCTATTTTAGTACACGATAGTAATATTATGGGAAAAATTAACTTTTGCCACTATCATTAAGTCTCTTTTCAGGATGAACGTTATGTTAACTTCTTTCTGTTTCCTTCACATGTCTACATTTTGTGTATAAAACTTTATATACACTCATAGTTAGTAAAGAAACACTGGAATATAATGCAACATATGTTCAATACTAAATTTATATGATTTTCTGAGTGAGAAGAGTTTCATATTTATTCAAACACATCATTCGATTGGTACCCCTACACCCCACCCCCCACTGCATTGCTGCTTGGTTTAACAAACATGTTACCTGCTTTGGTGGCTGCATGTTCTCAGGCGCTACTTTCGTAATAGACTAAACCAGGGATGGGCAAACTTACTTACAGGAAGGCCAAATCTTTAAAAATGTTTGTCAGGTCCAACATGTCTGTTAATTAATTTTTATTCCAATTTAATTTTAAAAATGACACATAATCCACTGAAATTAATAAATTTAGATACATTGAGAATGTATAGCAATCATAAACGTCTTAGTGGATTGATGTTTTTAAGTTTGTTCATAAGATTTATATGATGGGGAGTGAGATGAGTGAAACTGTGAGGGGGGTGATTCTCAAGAGAGAAGACAGAGAGAGGCTCATCAGTAAGTCAATTAGATCACTTTTTCTAAGTTTCATGGTTGAAAACAATTGTTCGAATGAATATGATGTTGCAAACATGCCATGTATTTTTCAATGCGATTTACCAAGTTTTTAAATGTTAATTTTGGTAGGCTTTTTTATATATATATATATTTTTTTTTGACCCCTTTGGGGTGGAATTTTCTAAAATCCTTTCTTAGTGGGTGCCTACATAACAAAATGAATATACAGTCCGAATTTCATGCTTGTAGCCTTGATAGTTTGCGCTCGGCGATGATGAATCAGTCAGTCAGGACATGTTATTTTATAAGTATAGATTATTTTTATAATAATAAGAAAAAGTTTTACAGGATTCACCTTTAGTTAATGTGAAAAAACACTCCTCAATGTATGTAGCAAGGATTAAAACTACAATAATAGCCCCCAGGTCAAACACACCAGCTTTGGACGATTTGTGAGATTGTCGCCAAAAATATCTGTCTATAGCAGTGTTTCTCGAATCGTGATAGGTGCATACCCCTGGAACATCGAGTTTAGTTGTTACTCTTTATCAAATTTTTTTAGGAATGTGTAGTTTTCTGCATTCTTCAGTTAACAGCGAAGTTGGGGTTGAGTTTAAAACAACTATTTTTTGATTTTGTATATTATTTAAAAGATATTAAGATAGTTTCAATGGACTCAATTCCACTACTTTCAAAAGTAAAATACAGAAGTCAACATCACTATGTAACATCTAGTTCAAATTGTATTGCCTACCTAAGTCAGGTGTTAGCAGTGGGATGATATGAATTATTTTAAAAGTAAACAAAGAACTAAAATGGACCAACAATAACTAAATAAGCTCGCATATTTTATACACAACTATTATTTTTTATTAACTTAGGCACTACTAACTTTGTTTTGGTTAGAATAATGTTTTCTTCATATAATGTTTATTGTTATAAATATTATTAATTATTATGATTAATTTATTTTAAATTCTTGTTGAACCAATATACAAGGTTAATATGCTTTTAAGTTTTAAAATTTCCCAACTTTTCCATATTTGACTTTTAAAAAAGCCATTATTTTATGTGCAAAACCAAAATTAAACATCACAGTATTCCTACTGTTTCTAGTTATACCTCAACATGTGATTTACAAAAAGATATTGTATATTTTTTGGTATTCGTAGAATAATTCACTTTTTTAAATACATTTTATACCTATTCTCTATATTATTGACCTACTATAAAGAGCCTAAGGGGAATCGTGCATAAGAACTTAAAAAAACAACTAATTTTTAACTGTGTTTTGATTTTAAATTTGATTTTTTATATTTGACTCAATAACTTACTATGGATGAACGTGTACAATGTACATATTTCAATATGACCAACTGAATACTTTCTAAACTATTATACGTTTACTACTACATATAAAAATTACATTTTTAAGTAGTTTTTTATTTATTTACTTTTTATATTACTGTGCTAAGGTTTTAGATATATTTTAAATTAATGGTGGATTAATTATGAATTAGAGTATTGCCTTCTGGAGGTCAGGTTTTTAAAATAGCTTGACACACGTTTCTTGGTGTTCATAGTTTTTAAACACCACTTCACATGATAAATTTTTAAACTCCCACAAAGAACTCCCACCACCATCTATAGCACTTGAACATTACCGCCAAATAAGAATATTTAAAATTTGGCAAGCTGATATAAGGACCCCTGAAGATATCTCATTAGATATTAAAATTTGAAATTTATAAGTGGGAGTTGAAGAATGGTGGAGTGACAGGTTTCAACATTTTCAAAAATAATACAATACATTAAACTACTTTTCTGTGTGATAGAGAATTTAAATTCCTTAAGCAGTTACATATGGGAGGGCTCACTCCAAATAAACATACAAGTCTGCGCATTTTTAATTTTGTAATGAAATTCTGGAAAATAGAGAAGAAGCTATAGTTAAAAAAAGACTTTTGAAATGGAAGAAAGCCACACTCAATCGTATTGTGCTTTCCTGAACTTTATTATTGTCATATCAATCCTTTGTTATCCACACCACACGGCCACCAACAGGTCTCGTCCACGAGGCTTGAGATCCTCTCTCTGGACTCAACACGTCTGCTACCCAGTCTTGCTACAAGTCAACTCCTACTTCTAGTGACCTCTTAGTTCAAGTCTCGAGCTCGAACCGCCGACCCTCCAAGCCGCGCTGTGTAACCCTATGCTAGCGCCGTCTGGAGGTGACGTCACTACAGCTCGAACTAAAATACTAGCCTGATGCCAACCTAACCAGCACAGTGTTATAGGGTTCACTTTACACAGGATGTATGTCGATGGAATCCACAAAACATTTGAATTTTCATGGTAAAAAAATGAAGATGGACCAGCTATATGAAGGAATGCTACCTTTACTTCATCTTTCTTTTCCTGTCTTGCTAAAACGTAGCCCAGCCACCAATTGCCACTATAAAGTGCAATGGTATTGCAACAGATTTCACTAAAAACCAGTCTTCCTTTACGTATTGATACAGTATGTTCAACTGATGTTTGAGTAAGAGAAAAAGTTTGACCAACATTTTTGTTTCACTTGAAGGTATGAAAGCATGTATACCTTATTAAAATATGTGTCCCACAAAATTTTATCATTCATAATTATATCTGGTCGCTTTGATTTCATGATGTAAGTCAGTGTTTGCCAACATGGGGTATGGGCCAGGATTTTTGGGGATACGCGAAAATATTTTAATAGTGGTGGTAAAAGCTTAAGATGCCAGAAGTGTAAGACAAAAGATCAGTCAAAAGTTGTGAAATTAACTCAACACTACGATGAGGGGCGGTGCTTTTTTTCGTCTATATTATATCTCGGGAAAATTATTATAAATTTTAAATTAGCAGTTTTTATAGTTATTAATAAATTAATAAAAGGTGCTAATTTTTATTGTAACTTTTGCTTTTTGAATGTAAAAATATATGCACTGTTTATTCACAATGTTTTTAATCCCATTACTAGCCCATTTATTTTCAGTTGAAACAAATAAATCCAAAATAACTACTAATGTATTAACTAGATGTTTTGCTAATATTAAAGGCACAATTTATGGAAATGGGCTACCAAGGGATACACGAGTGAAAAAAGGTTGGAAGCTGCTGATGTAAACGACTAAATCACACCTGACAATTCTAGGTCATACAAGAATATTTTCTTGACATATGTTATTCAATGCTATCTACTGAAGTGGGCTTAGCTATATAAAACTGATTGTCAAAACTGGCAGTGAAGTTGTTCCCAACCAGCAAAATATCTGTTCCATATGAAGGTGAGGATGAGTCCAGATTGGTCCATAGCCAACCTAAACTGAGTCTAGACTTTCACAAACAATACATATTCATATTCTTTTGCCAACATTTTGTGTGTCAATCTTTGAAATCTGATTTCAGTAGGAAGAACAGTAGAAAATTTCTGGAAAAGTTACTAAGATTTCAAAATGTATCCCTATGCCAAAACATATGATTTGAAAGACCATATGTTTAGCAGCTATCACTTTTGACAAGCAAGGTTTTGAAAACAGGAAAAGTTATAATAATTTAAGAAATGATCATTTTAATTTTTTTTAATCAAAAATAAACTATTTTTAAAAATGCAATTTTATTATTTTTTCATATGTGTTATATTAGACATTTAAAGTAGGATATAATGGCTAGGCCTACACACTTACCAGAAAACTGTAGGCCTCAAAGTTCACAATTAAAACAATACATTGTAATGATATAGATTTTCCTGTCTTTATTAATATTTGAGATCATATTTTAGAGTAAATATCTTCATATTTCCTTTTTTCAGTTAACTTAATTTAAACTCATCTTTTCTAAACTATGACCATGTTTCTTTTTTATTTCATTTAGCTGCACGTGTCAAAGGCATGGTTTTATTTCCGGGTTTCATTGCGCAGTAATTTAATAGCAGGTGCAGAGTGACGCTGCATCATATTTAGTTTCGCGCTCATAGAAAGTATGCTCGATGGAAAGAAATCAAGTAATGGTCTGGGTTCGAGAGTATGGAATTAAGGGGTCCACAATCCCCAGCTCAGCAAGACGCTTGGCTTGCTGATGCCACTTATCTTCTGTAGTTCTCTCCCGCTAGATGTCTAAGGGAGTAGACATGTGTAGGACGATTAAATAAAATGTAAGAATATATAGGCATACTGCTAGTCAATGTATATTGTGTAAAGTGTTTTCATAGTTGACAAAACTGTCTCAAATATCAATTTAAAGATGAGTGAAAATAAAAACTAACTACATTTTGAAGTACATGGAAGTTTTTAGTATCTGTATGATAGCACCCACTCATACAGGTTTAGAAGGTGCAGTGTTTACAAAAGAATCGCAAAGTGTGATGTTACAAATGGCGCTCAACGTGGTAGCAGTTTAGACAATGAGGTCTTTACAATTGGCATCCCAACTTAGAGGCTTGCAAAAGATATATATATACAATTGACTTCCAACATGAGGCTCTATATAACACATGGCAGATTACAATTGGCGTACAACGTGGTGCTACTACAGAAAAGAAGATAAAAAGATCTTTACAACATATTATGTAATTTTTGGGGTACATCAGTCCCCTTCTTCAGCAGAAGATAGTTGAACACAGATTGGACTACTCACTATGGGATATGTGTATTATTAATAGTTAGACAGTTTAATATGTTGGATGTGTAAGAGCTTAACTTGACTTAATATTTTGATAAGATAATAATTTTTAGAATAATTTAATGTCCGTAACAACATGTTAGCAAATTTAGGAGTTAGTTACTATCACCCCTGAACTTGTCTAGAGATGTGGCACGAACTTCTACTGCATCATCACCAGAGTTGAACTCATCTTCATCATCATCATCATCACCTAAGTTGATTATTAAAGGTCATTTGCATCCATCTTTATCTCTGTCCCAATTTTCTTGAATGAGTTTCTCGCAGTGGTCCATGTGTTTACTCCAGCTAAAACATTGTTATGTATTGACACATACTGGCCTCAATAATAATACAAAACAAACAGTTAATATGGGAGTAACTGTGGGTGATTGCAAAATTAGTATCTGTGCAAGGATCCTATGGATTATCAAGGTTACCCATTAGCGTGTCACCCTCTTAGAGGATAAAATCATGTGAATCATGGTGTAAAGGTGGACAAATGTTGGTTAAGGGCAACAATTTTATACAAGAATAAGGCCTATGCATACATGTTTAACACTTTCAACACATGTGCTCAGCGAGACTTTCCATACACAAACTGTCATTGTCTCTGATGGCCGACAAGACAGTATCCAATGTCACATGTGTTCTGAGAATTATCAATAAAAGGCACATAATTGAATATTTTGCGCTTCAATAAAAAAATAGTTTACAAATTGCAGTTAATGTAAATATGTTCAATAGTTTGTATAATACAATTTATACATCTATTGCTGTTGAGGGCCAAACATTCAAGATAAAACATTAGCTTAATTAATTTATTTTATAGAACTAACTACGGTATTTATTGGGGTCATGGAAGAGAGACTTATGGAGATAGACCTGTTTTCTTATAAATTTAAAATGGTTATAACTCATGCAGAGTAATGGAGGAGTTACGTTTAAAATAATTTATATTTCATAATATTGTCCAGGCTCATAGAGGCATATATTGATAATATGGAAATGTCAAGAACATAGATAAGGAAGTGTATAGATCGAGATCTCTCTGTATCGAGGATCGACATTTGCACTAGCGCTACCGGTGCCTGGTCCAAGAACTAATCATCAAATAGGCGGGCTATTCAAATTCAAATTACCTTGTGCAATGCAAGAATCCTTGATTTTATTTACTTCCCATTTTTTCGTTTAGCTTTGTTTTATAATTTAAAAAAAGCCAAACTAAAAATGCAAGTAAATAAAACCAAGGAATTTGATTAACATTTATTTTTGTTATCAGCTTTAAAAATATATTTTCTTAAGATTATATCTGAATAAAAAAACTTAATATATTGGTTTTTCAAAGTGAATCAACTAGGTATTTCACTGCAATTTGATTAATATGATTAATATAGAAATCTGAACACATTTTTCTTTAATTTTAAAATAATCCTTTTGCAGAATGTAAAAAAAAAAAAAATTCAAATTAGCTCTTAATACAAAAATTGGGTTGATGATTGGAATGGGTAGAATTATAATAACAACATTTATTTATATTTTATCAAACAAATATTTTATTAATACGTTGCTCAATTTGTTTACAAAAGGTGTATATTGCCCAGCAATAGTTGTTAAAGTTCTCACTCGAGGACTATGAAAATACAATAGCTAAGAAATTATTTTTATGACTTATACTAACATGAGATATAGAAACATAAATACATTTAAGTATTTTAAAAAAGAATGGTTACATCAGTAATTTATGCATTATTATTAGTGAATCAAAGGTGAGCGGGGTAGGGGGGCATAGTCCCATCAAATTCACATTACCGCTTCCCCCTAACCAAAATAGAAAGAACTATTTTTTAATCAAATACAACACTTTACAAATGATCAGAATAGGCCTAATCTTTATTGATTATTAGAACATGTGTAGCAACAAAATTTCACTATTTTTATTCCACTAGGTTATAAAATATATCAAAGGAGCAGTTCGGCCTAAAATTAAGTAATAATTAGAAGAGCGAAGATTTAAAAGAATAAGGGACAGTTTTTTTTGACATGTGACGAATAGTTTTCAAACTACTGCGTGCGGCTTGATAAGTGATGACATAAACCATTAACAATAGTGTCAGCTTCAAGTGATGTTTGAATTGCTGTGATACAATTTATTTTGTTTTATTGTGCGATAGTGTTGTGTGTGTTTGTGATCAGCAACCTATTTAAAAAATTTATCAACATAGCTATCAGTACGTCTTAATAAAATTGATAAAAAAATTACACACCACCTGACTGGATGTTTTAAATGTTTTTTTTCATAGTGAATGATTTTACTTTTAAGTCAAATATCCTGATGATTTAGTTAATTTTCAAAAGCCCTCGAAATTATTTTCTTGATAAGGTGTGTTGTTCTTTAATTTTTCTGCCATCCCATTGGTTTTATCACAACAGTGTAGTGTATTTTTGATGATATTCACTGCATAAGGAAAAAACTAAGCTAATTTAACATTACATTACTTCCCAAATCCTGAGTAATCTCTGGTATAATATAAGCGATGGTTGAATAAAAGAATCAAGAGGAAGAAATATGTGCCCTCTGGATCTAGTGTCATTTGCTCTAAGCATTTTGAAGAAACAGATTTTTTATCAATCCTATCTTTTAAAATAAAAACTTATGCTCAAAATAAAAACCCATCAGAGAAAATTAAGATCTGAAGCACATTCTTCGTTGTTTATGAAATTTCAAGATGTATTGGCAGCTCTAAAGCGTACTTCCTCTTACATAAGAAAACAAATCGTGAGTGAAATCGTCGATACTACTAGCAAAATATCTGATTCAAGCCCTGCTATATCTATGGATGTAATGGAGCCGAACATAAATATTGGCATGTTTTTCCAATCAACATTTGAAGTGTCTATTCAGTGTGAACTCAAAAGTGAAATATCTACATTAGTTAGTAGGTACATATCAGAAGATGTCTTGCAGTGTTTAAGGTGCTCATAATGAACACAACAGTTGAAACATTCTCGTGTATGTAAAGTTGTCTGTTTTGCCATGTTCCTTTAATTTCCTATGTTTTCGCTTGCACGACAAGACATGTTCTAAATATAAAGCCATTACACCACAGTACCCATGTTATAACATCAGTTTGTTGTAGGTTTTCATCCTGCTCGTTTATCACTATCCCCACTTCTATTTAGAACTGATATTGGTTCAAATCGATATGTACGAAAGGAACCACTCATGATGCAGGAGGGATAGTTTGAGAAGATGAACAGGAACAGAAGTGAGTGAGAAATAGACGAAGGTGAATAGTGTTCTTTCTAACAGCAGATGGGTACATGGATTTATAACGTCTCACACATAATCTAATACCCGGGTTCGCGCATGCTAGCTTGACTTATCCCACTGAAACCAACATCATTGTTCTTAGAATCCTTTTCTCTATCATAATCTTATCTTAAATATAAATTAGTTTTTTGGCCAAGCTGCTCTTTTCATAAAATTGCTATAAATAGCCATAAAAAAGGTGTGTCATATTATTTTACTTCATGTCATAATTCATCATGATCATAAAAATTATTAATTTTATTGCATCCTAGTGTTTATTAAAGGAGTATGTCAGAGTTAAGAAGGTTATATTATTATGATTAGCACCGGGTCTTCCTACCCCTTAAGGTTATATGCACTTCCACTAATGTGTAATGGTAGGGTGATTGTGAGATGAAATGGGGGACCTACAGTTTAACGTGGGATCTGAACCACGGTGGAGGCCTGGCATTCTACACATTCACAAGTTGTGATTAATACAAGTCTTGTCAGAGGTTAAGGGTTTGGTAATCAGATAAATCTGCGCAGGGACTAAGGAATGAACCCCAGACACCCAGCACAGAAGTCTGACACCTTACCCCTAGATCACCAGGTCACCTTACGAAGGTTATAAATCTCACCAAACATATTTTAGAAGATACCAAAAAGTACGAAAAACAAGTCTTGCCCAGCCATTGTCATCTTTGATTTATGTTGTAGATATTACTATTTTATTTACTGTATATGAAACAAAACTGCTCTTATTTTCTATCAAAAATATTTTAAAATAGCTTCTAGAAGCATTCAGTATGCATAATTTTCTTTTCTTCAAAAAATTACTAAACTAAAAACACGAATAAAATACTTAATAAAGATTAGAATATT
Organism: Timema cristinae; assembly: GCA_039000515.1. Lineage (NCBI taxonomy): Eukaryota > Metazoa > Arthropoda > Insecta > Phasmatodea > Timematidae > Timema > Timema cristinae. Next base: position 32,649,410 of record JBCFYV010002255.1, read on the forward strand.
GGGTGTATTATACAAGAAGCTATAGGTACATATGCATGTATACCAGTGGCGAATTCTGACCTCAGAATCCAGGTGTGTGCATGAGGTATTAACGAAGCGAGGGTCTGGGGGATTCTACCGTGGAAAATTTTATTTTGAAAAATGTGACATTTTATGTATGTTTTGTAGTTAAATTTTGAAAGTAACCACTTTGTAATTGCAGAATCAGGAGCTTGGAAACACCCGTAATATTCATACTACAAAGTTTAATTAAGATTCATATACTTTTTTTCTCTAACACAATGCATAACACAACTCAATCCCAATAGGCATATCTCTCTCTTCTAAATAAAATCACGCTATACCACCCTGAAGTTATATTACAAATAGTTGTCTGAACAAATTAATTTAAGAACTTAAAGAATATACCATAGATAAAGGAGTGGCATATACACTATATGAAAATATTAAATAAAATCAAAATGGTAAAATAATAGACATAGAAAAATTTATAATATACAAAACAATTTGGGCATGATCACATTATGATTCTCTCAGTAATACTGTTCATGTGTATACAAAATCTGCATTAAACGGCACACAATGTAAAATAAAATCCTACTGAAATAAAGGCAACTCAATGCACGCCATACTCGCAAAATAACTATAAGCACAGCGTGCCCAGACTGAATATATTGCTGGCTGGTGGCTGTGTGTTGCGTTTTCTAAAGCGCATCCATAGCCAACTGTAAGTGTGGGATAGGGAGGGGAGGAAGGCACACCTGCGCATCACCATCCCCCTAGTCTAGTGGCTGGTAGCTTCAGCCCGCCATATGCATCACTGAGGGTAATATACAGTCAGACGTGATGCTATTGATTGCTAGAAAGTCCAGCTGAGATAAACATGCCCATCAAAGCGATAATAATACCAGGAATGTACAAAATACCTTTTTACTCTTGTGTATTAAAGCATGCATGGAGGATTCACCACTGATGTGTGTACCTCGAAAGATAATTCTTATTTTCAAATTTGTATAGGCCATCCAGCAGTTTTAGAATAGTTCCACATTTAGCATAAAGATATGTAGGTAAGCAAGTTTCTCCACAAGTCTCACAACTGTGGTAGTTTTCCAGTTTTTTTTTTGTTATTATTGTTAACTTCAGCACAATGGTTAATAATGGGGCAGGGATGAACATAGTACTTAATAGCAAGTTTTCACATATAAACGTGGACAAGGTTTGGGAAAATTACCCTCAGTTAAACCATCCGATATATGAACATCAACCTCCTTGTCAAGGGCAATCAAGAGAGTGCGAGGCAACAACTCTGAAAGGGCATGTTAAATACCCCAGTGAGAACACAAAAGTTTTTCCACACAAATTGCATCCAACGTGAATATGTACATCAATTTACAAGATTATTAATACAATATATTTATTCCTACAAAATAAATTACCCATATGTCCTTGCGGGAAATGTGTCCATGGAAATTACATCCTATGCATGTAAGCAAATTTATTAAAAGGCTTAATGTACTTCATGTAGCGTTGCATAGCAGATTTTTTTAATTTTGTTTGTTTCACATGGATAAATAAACTTTTGCTTTGCCACACAAAATTTTGTTTATAGTTTTACACCAAAATGTAAAACTAAACGACGAATCAGCTTTAAAAAGAAATCCTTCACCAAATCAACGTGAATAGCACACTCAGTAAGAGGGATGGTCAATTTTTCATTTAAAAGTTTGAGAATAGACTGACCTACTCCACAGTAGTGAGATATTTTTGCCACAATTTAACACTTTGTTTGGAAGCATGGCCCATTTGAGCAGAGATCATTGTGTGAATTTAAAGAGTACACAACGTTTCGCATTTCACGCTCTGAGGATTTGGTGGTAGTGATAATTTTCTTCAAGAGCCCACCATTGTCTCTTTGTCCAGTGGAACCAATGTAAAGTGTAAGCCATGTTCTTTTCATTTTATAAGCCATCTTGTGTTGGTTTCCTTTTGTGTTTCTATACACCATTCCTGTACCTACTTCCAAATATAAAACAAGATACATCATAAAGTGAAAATAGGTTTTCCTTAGGGATATACAATTAAATAATTCTACAACTACAAAAACAAATTCTGCAAGGTTTCATAGTGAAAATGGTGTAATATGAATGTGTTTGACACCATAATATGCACAAGTTAAAAATATTTTTTTAACACATTTTAAAGACTCAAACTAATCCTGAACTTATAATTTAAGACAAGCAATGAACGTGAGTTTTACAGACTATTTACAGAAATTAAACACTAAATAACGTTACTTTGTATGCTTATTGTACTTCATGTAGCGTTGCATAGCAGATTTTTTGATTTTGTCTGTTTCACATGGGTTAACTTTTTCTTTTCCACACAAAATTCTGTTTATAGTTTTACACCAAAAATGTAAAACTAAACGACGAATCAGCTTTAAAAAGAAATCCTTCACCAAATCAACGTGAATAGCACACTCAGTAAGAGGGGTGGTCAATTTTTCATTTAAAAGTTTGAGAATAGACTGACCAACTCCACGGTAGTGAGATATTTGTGGCAGAAGATTAAACATTGTTGAGCTACAAAATAAAAGTGCAGTTGTAATTTGACCAGATGGGTACATGAGCAAACGCTTGTCTTTACAATATTCCCTTCTTGATATGAGGCTATGCTCAGGCAATATCTCTGCAGTGGTGAAACTTGCAGTGCACGCATTGCAGCGAAACTTTTGTTTCAGACGTTTCACTATATAGCCAGCAACCCACGCTGGAACACACCTATCATTGTTAATCCCTTCTACTGGTTCAATGTTGGTCTCTGGTAGGCAAATTGGATCTTCATCGGTAACACCCCGTGTTATAAAATTTCTAAGTGTATCCAATGCTCCAACATTATCATCAACTTCACAATTAAATCCAACAGAATGAAGAGAAAGAAAATTATTTACCAACAAAGCCTTGAATGAAGACCCAAAAGAAGTGCAGGTTGCCTTGCACCATATGACCTGATACAACCAAAAAAATTCTCCACAGGGTCTTGATTTAGGCTTCTTGTAGGTAAATACTTTATCTTTGTTGATACTCTTAGTAATTTCCATAATCTTATGATTCCTTTAATCGTAAATAACCAGTTTCTCAAAGAATGTATGTTACCTATGTTATTCTTCCCTTCTTCACGAAATTCCATAGTTTGCAGTATAGCCATAGCCCTTTGCCAAAATATAATATGTGGTGAGTTCTGCGATAGAGCTGCTCGTAAAGGCTTACCCTCGTTGCTCACCAATAAGCTTCCGTTAACACTGTCAAATAGTTCGTCAAAGAAAAGAATTAAGTCCGCAGTGTCGATAGCTTTGGAATCCATGAAAGGTCGACCGACAGAGGCTATAACAAAAAAAACAAAAAATTATATTATCACTAATATGTGGTATTAATTCACACACATCAAATTAAATGAAAAATTGAGAATGCAATACTAAAAACAAAATGTTTACATAACCACCAAAGTCAAGTAGCTCTAAACAGTGTTACTTGAGTAGGTAAACACATACATACATACAAATATATATATATATACACACACATATATATATTAATATCTTTTTAATATTTTTAATGAATGAGTATATTAATAATTAGAGATGATTCGAATCCACTATTTCTCTAATCCGAATCCTAGCAAATTGTTAGAAATTTTAATGATTTACAAATAGACCTACACTATACAGTATAGGCCTAAACTGTAAATCAAGATTTATTTCAATCATGCTTTCAATTTTAATCAATTCCAACCCCCCTCGCAAAACACAGGTTAAAATCCAGCCAAATTAAACAATCTAGTCATCGTAGACTCATATTATTGTTTAAAAATCAAATCAATCAAAATATGAGTGTCTTTTAGTTTTTTTTAAAAGTGTTGTTAGAATGAGTTAAGTTTCTAAAAAAAAGTGAAATAAACAGATTAGGCCTAGTTTATGAGGTGAAATATTCGACCATCAAACCTAGTAAAACACTGAATCCTCGAATCTCAAATACTTGTCAGGATTCGGTGGATTCGAAGATTTGAGTGGCCCATCTCTATTAATAATAAACCCTTTTAAAAAACCAAAGAATTGAATATTCACCCTATGTTTTTTTAAGTTTTAAAATATGTCGAAAAGTGAAGAAAAACAAACAAATGAGATACAAATAAGAAATGCATTTGTAAAAGATAAAAAAGTTCTGAAAATCATACATACGCTGATCATATGATCTTAAATAATTTTCTTTCCTACATTAGTTTTGTGCGTATTTTTAACATTTTCATGTCAATTTTATTTAAAAGGGCTAATAATGAACAAAATATTATAAGTTTCTGAGAGAGTAAGTGGAATAAAAAATAATTTGGGGGAGAAAATAAAATTAAATATGTTGTTACCAGTATATGTGGATTTTTATGTTCATCTTTTTTATGTTTTAAAACTGTATCGTGGAACAAGAAAGTTTAAAATAACTTCGCAAGCCTTATTATACTTACGTCGCTCAGCAATTTGTCGCATGGCTGTTGCTGCATGGTGACTAAACACTTGAGCTGCATTGCTGACTTTCGTTTTTTTAATATGATTCCTATCCACATGGAACTTGGTCCATTTTGGGCAAGATCGAAACCGGTGTGGTTGTTGCTGGTCAATTTCAAACAATTGTTCCACATATTTCCATTTTGCAACTTTTTTGATTCCATCTTCCACAAAATGAATATTATACTTAAGAATATTATTTCTGATGCCTTTGAGAAGATGTGGGGGATCATATAGAGGTATTACCTCCTGAGTGTCAATAGCAAAGCCCTCAAAACGGCACTCTTTTCCACTTCTGAGGCAATCTGCCTTTGTATCACGTAGTAATGCATTGATTGCAGCAACGTTTGTTCTGCCCTGATCACAGACAGTGGCCAACACTCTTAAACCAGTGGCATGAAGTTCTCTTATTATTTCCTTAATGGAATACACTAGTTCAGGAGTGCTCGTTGTCTCCTTACAGAACATATAGGCAACAGGCTGTTTCCACTTTCTGGTTAGTCCACGAACCATAAACACCAAAACATGGTCTGCAAAACTGTTTGTTCTTATATGTCCATAATCCTCAAAACCAACTATCAAATCTGAGGTTTCATTCCAATGAATATGAGGCGCCAAACTCATTTCATCGAATATTAAAACACAATATTTATCTTGTGGCTTCAGTTTGCGCACAGTTTTTTTAAGGTGATTAAATATTGTGGTATTAATTCCTGGTGAGAAGGGTACTTTGGCTAGAAGATCTGTTAAAACCTTTCTTGTTGGCAAATTAAATATTTTAGAAAGAAGACGATATCCCTTACCACTTTGTTTGTACAGTGATAGGGCCAAAATTTTGTCTTCTAGAAGAAATCTTCGACCTTTAGGTTTATATCTTGAAGTTTCAATTTGGGATATTATAAACCTACGGGCAACAGGATTTAATTTAATATTGCTGAAAATAGTGTGTTCAGAAAGGTGGTTTGCTTCTTCAAGTCTGTTTTGGTAACTTAGGTTTTTTTTACAATGATATTTTGCCAGCCTCTTGAAATAGTTGGCATGTCCATATAGGGTGTATGCCTTAGGTGTCAGATCTGCAGACTTTAGCACACTCACGTCCTTCAAAAGAGGGCGGCGACATCTTTTTGAAATGCCCCTTTTGCGTTTTGGAGCTGAAAAAATAAAAATACATTTTAGGGACTACATACTAATATTTTACCAGCAGAAACATTATATATTTAAATATAAAATGAATTTGTCAGCAACTATAAAATTTCCCTCATCCCCAACCACCACCCCCAAAAAACAGTTAAATGCAAAAATGTAGTAATTAGTAAGAGACCAAATGAAAAAAGACTTAAAACCTCCATTGAAATATTGGTTAAAGTTTCCAAGAATCCTTACATACTGAAATCTCAATCTTATTTCTGTTTTTGGCTATTCTGAAAGTTTTGTTTGTGACCTGTCACACATTGAAAGAATTTAAAAAGTAATGAATGCTTGCTCAATAATTAAAGGTTTATATACAAATTTGGAGAGATAACCACAAATAACCAAAAGAATTTTTTTTTTAATTTCTAAACAATGGTTAGTCAAATGGGGGCAGGTGGGTGTATGTCAATTAAGAAAATGACTTTTTGATAGAAATTAGAAATTTCACAATGAGTGGGAGGGACTACCCTAGTTAACTAAAAATGTATGAAAGTTTTTATATTTTAAAATTAATGTTATAAAAATAGGGGAGCTAAGAATTTAAAGAATATAAAAACTACCATGGTGAGAGATTAAAATATTCGCAAGCTGACAGGTATACCACCCCAAATAATTACAGAATATTGAAATTTCGAGATACCAAATTAGTGCCAAGATATGAGGGTTTCAAAGTTATGCTAAATAATTGAAATAAACAACTTCTTGGCATTTTTGAAAATTGAACTATGACAGTTATGTAAAAAAGTAAACTATATCAGATAGGGGAGAAAAAATCCTAGTTTTTTAGAAGATTATTGGAATTTTGCATACAAGTGCATCTATAAAAACATAAGTCTAAAGTAGGAAATTTCAAAATGGGCACTGGAAAATTTAAATAGAAAAAACCTGTATAATGTGAGGCAGAAAAGTGAAATTTTGCAGGCAGGTAGAGGGATCACCTAATATAACTTATGCTTTGTAATATGTTTAAGTATAGCCCTTCCTCATACTTAACACATTAGTGTTGTTAGTCCATAAGTGTATAACCCGAATAGGTAGTAAGACGTGGTCGTTGATTAAAAAAAAGTATTAATGCTAAACGCCTGAGGGGGTAGAAAAGTCGTGTGTAGTTTTTCCGTTTCTAACAAACAGCTTAAGCTGAAAATATAACACTTGATAAGAAGGTTCGTTTTAGGTAATGCATATCATTGTGATCCTTTTTTTTATCTGAGTGAAGTAAGATCCAATAAGCTAACCCAAGGCTATTAGTGAATTAAGCCTATTAATTAAACATAAATATTTGAAATTGAAGGTTCCGTTTACAAATTTACTTACTTGAAATAAGGTCATTTCTCCTAGATGGACGACTTTTTCTTGTTGTAAGGTCCAATTCCGAAGAAAGTGCACATACTTCACTGATATTCTTTGAAGGAGTGTGTACCGCTAAAAACATAAAATTATGTTTATTTTGTTGTAAAGGAAATATAATTGTAAATAAGTTAAACTAATTATTATATAAATAGCACCGTGTCTTACTACCCGTTTGGGTTATACGCCCATGAACTAATTACATGAATAGTTTTTAAGGATTAGGAAGGTTTAATTTAGAATAAATACACCCACGTTTGTGTGGAGGGAGTGTAAAATCATTTAAGGAAAACCATCTTCATTGCACCCGACTGAGATCAAACCATGATCTCCCTGTCTTCAGCAGTCAAGTCCAACACGAGAGTAGAGCACTAGACCATACAGCCACCGAAGCGGGTTATTATTTAAAATCTAAATTATCTTTTGATTAATGTTTTGGTATATGTGCACAAGTCATGGTCTATATTTATCTGAAGAATGACACTGTAAATTATCTGGGAATTCACAAAAATTTAAGCACAAGGCCTATCAATTTTTTCTTTAAACTTCTATATTTAAATTTATATTTTTAAATATTTTGTAAAAGCATACAAGTTAATATATATTTTATTTTGATTCCTGCTGAACTTATATTGCCCCTCACCCCCGTTCTTCAGGTTATGCACCTGATGAAACCTGAACATGGTTATCTAAAATATTATTGATTAGTAATACACTTTATCTTTAACTTAGTTAATTTGAGCCTAGTGCAGTTTGCAAAAAACCTTTTAAAAAAAATTAGTTTTTTAGTTATAATGTCTAACGTGATTAAAGTTTTTCAAACTGTTTTCAATTTTGAATTAATATTTTAAATAGGGCATAGGTGTATAAAATTTAAAAAAAGTTGCTAAGGACTAGTTCTAGTTTGTTTAGTTTTGCATTTCGATTATTTATATTTTAGAAAAAAAAATTGTTTTGTATATAAATATATGTACATATATTTATTTAAAAAATTAAGCTAAACATGTTAGTATATGTTTATTTCAAGTGTTATGTAAAGCAAGCAAATACTAATATAGAAAATACATACTATAGGATGATAATAATAATAATAATACAAAATAATAGTAATTAATAATAATAAATAATAGTAATTAATAATAATAAATAATAATGACAATAATAAAATAATAATGATAATAATTAAATATATATATTTATATATACATATAATTATAACATATATTTATATTATTACATAATGAAGCCTATAATAATAATTATTATTATTATAGGCTTCATTATGTAATAATATAAATATATATTTTAATGAATCGGTGCGTAGGCCTACCTTCAGGAAGCACCTCTGGAAATGCAGGAGAACCAATGGCTGGTGTACTCTTATTTACAGGCTCTGATCTTGTCTTGTTTCTCTGCGGCTCCACTATAAAGAAAAATAAATGTAACATTAAGTGACAAAACAAAAATTGCAAATTGAAATACAATTCTATGATGTAAAAAGATGTGTAGGCTTTAATTAATAATAAAATTGATTCATAATTATCAATTCAATATATTTAGGATAAAAACAACTTTAGTGAATATGATTATGATACCTCCATTTGTGCTTTAGAAACTAAGCCATGGCAAAAACACCCTGCAGGCCCTTTTTAATAACAATTATCATAATTGTACACAAAAATCATTTGCCAGAAAAACGAATACTTTGTACCTGCACCAGTGGTCGAGCACACTAACGAGCTAGTCTTGCATTGCACTCAATCACTGCTGACGGGTAGGCCAAGGTTCGAATCTGATCTGGGTGAAATGAGGTAAGTTTTCCACCAGATAGTTATCAATAACTTGTGCTTGAATTATAAGGGCCACTGTTTCAATGTTAGGTTATAATATAACCTTAGCTTAAACTTCAAGTTTCACTAAATCCAATATTTCAATCATTATTAACACATTTTTCTTGAAATATTAGGATCCCTCTCAGCGATATAGCAATAAAAGTTTGTAGTTACCTTCAGGAATCAGCTCAAGGTCCATAGCAGAACATGATGCTCGTGTAATTTGACAATCAGAGTCTAAGTTTGTCCCTTGTCTCTGTGATTCAGCTGGAATGAAATGCACTTTTGTGATCATTTTTATAAGGTAGGCCTACATAATTTTTATAAACAAAATAATTACTTATCACTGTGGTTTTTCCAAATTCACTCCATGTAAATGCAGGTTCACTTCAACTACTTTCCTTGTCCCTACCCAGTTCGTGTAAGCCTTTAATAGCCAGTGTGAACCAAAAAAAGTCTAATTTAGATTGAATCCCATAATTATCGTTAACAATGGTCAATTAGGCTCCTAGATCCCATTAGATTTTAAAAGCCACCTTCCTGGCCAACTCTTGACCACGCTAACCTCAGTCTACACCTCCCCATAACCTTAAAAACTAAATAAATAGATCCACTACACATACGTACCTGGCAAATGCAAAGAGAGAAAGCAATTGGCATTCAATCGTTTGGTACCAGGACTGAAACAGTCTGGTTTAAAATGATCATTACAAATTTTAAATTTAGAGTAAATAATCTCATTACTCAATTGCTCGAATTTGTAATTGCAAATGAGTTTTTTCCATTGGGCTGAACTATTCCACATCCACAATAACCTACACGTCCAATACCAACACAAGAAAAACAAATATAACCAATAAAAATTAGTTCAGAAAATAATTATAGACGGCTGAATTTAAATTTAAAAATTAAAACGAAGTTGTAAAAATATAATTTCATTTCTCTATCAAACACAAAAAAGTGTGCATAGGCCTAGACCCTACAGTCTAGAGCAATTAGACCTAAGCTTGAGGAAGTACACGATTTTTCTCAGGAAAAACCTCGTTTACACGTTTTGTTTAAGGCGCTACAGAATCTAAAAATAATTTGTGTCAAAAGCACAGAGCAAGGCCTTGATAGGAAATTCAATTCTATATCCAAATATATAAGTGTGCATAGGCCTAGACCCTACAGATCAAAGCAATTTGACCAAAGCTAGAGGAAGTACACGATTTTTCTCAGGAAAAACCTCGTTTACACGTTTTGTATAAGGCGCTTCAGATTCTAAAAAACAATTTGTGTCAAAAGCACAGAGCGGGGACCTGATAGGAAATTTAATTTTCTATCCAAATATATAGGTGTGCATAGGCCTAGACCCTACAGATCAGAGCAATTTGACCAAAGCTTGAGGAAGTACACGATTTTTATCAGGAAAAACCTCGTTTACACGTTTTATTTAAGGCGCTACAGCTTCTAAAAAACAATTTGTGTCAAAAGCACAGAGCGGGGCCCTGATAGAAATTTCAATTCTCTATCTAAATATATAAGTGTGCATAGGCCTAGACCCTACAGATCTGAGCAATTTGACCAAAGATTGAGGAAGTACACGAACTTTTTCAGCAAAAACCTCGTTTACACGTTTTGTTTAAAGGGCTATAGATTCTAAAGAACAATTTGTGTCAAAAGCACGGAGCGGGGCCCTGTTAGGAAATTTAACTATCTATTTAAATATATAGGTGTGCATAGGCCTAGACCCTACAGATCAGAGCAATTTGACCAATGCTTGAGGAAGTACACGAACTTTTTCAGCAAAAACCTCGTTTACTCGTTTTGTTTAAGGCAATACAGAATCTAAAAAACAATTTGTGTCAAAAGCACAGGGTGGTCCTGATAGAAAGTTCAATTCTCTATCCAAATATATAAGTGTGCATAGGCCTAGACCCTACAGATCAGAGCAATTTGACCAAAGCTTGAGGAAGTACACGAAATTTTTCAGGAAAAACCTCGTTTACACGTTTTGTTTAAGGCAATACAGAATCTAAAAAACAATTTGTGTCAAAAGCACAGAGCGGGGCCCTGATAGAAAATTCAATTCTCTATCTAAATATATAAGTGTGTATAGGCCTAGACCCTACAGATCAGAGCAATTTGACCAAAGTTTGAGGAAATACACGATTTTTATCAGGAAAATCCTCGTTTACACGTTTTATTTAAGGCTCTACAGCTTCTAAAAAACAATTTGTGTCAAAAGCACAGAGCGGGAACTTGATAGGAAATTTAATTCTATATCCAAATATATAAGTGTGCATAGGCCTAGACCCTAAAGATCAGAGCAATTTGACCAAAGCTTGAGGAAGTACACGATTTTTCTCAGGAAAAACCTCGTTTACACGTTTTATTTAAGGCAATACAGAATCTAAAAAACAATTTGTGTCAAAAGCACAGAGCGGGGCCCTGATAGGAAATTCTATTCTCTATCTAAATATATAAGTGTGAATAGGCCTAGACCCTACAGATCAGAGCAATATGCCCCAAGCTTGAGGAAATACACGATTTTTATCAGGAAAAACCTCGTTTACACGTTTTATTTAAGGCGCTACAGCTTCTAAAAAACAATTTGTGTCAAAAGCACAGAGCGGGGACCTGATAGGAAATTTAATTCTATATCCAAATATATAAGTGTGCATAGGCCTAGACCCTATAGATCTGAGCAATTTGACCAAAGCTAGAGGAAGTACATGATTTTTATCAGGAAACACTTCGTTTACAAGTTTTTTTAAAGCACTATAGATTCTAAAGAACAATTTGTGTCAAAAGCACAGAGCGTGACCCTGATAGGACATTTAATTCTCTATTTAAATATATAAGTGTGCATAGGCCTAGGCCCTACAGATCAGAGCAATTTGACCAACACTTGAGGAAGTAGACGATTTTTATCAGGAAACACCTCGTTTATACGTTTTGTTTAAGGCGCTATAGATTCTAAAAAACGATTTGTGTCAAACGCACAGAGCGGGGCCCTGATAGAAAATTCAATTCTGTATCTAAATATATAAGTGTGCATAGGCCTAGACCCTACAGATCTGAGCAATTTGACCAAAGCTTGAGGAAGTACACGAACTTTTTAAGGAAAAACCTCGTTTACACGTTTTGTTTAAGGCGCTACAAAATCTAAAAAACAATTTGTGTCAAAAGCTCTTTGTGGGGACCTGATAGTAAATTCGATTCTCTATCTAAATGTATAAGTGTGCATAGGCCTAGACCCTACAGATCAGAGCAATTTGACCAAAGCTTGAGGAAGTACACGAACTTTTTCAGCAAAAACCTCGTTTACACGTTTTGTTTAAAGCGCTATAGATTCTAAAGAACAATTTGTGTCAAAAGCAAAGAGCGGGGCCCTGATAGGAAATTTAATTATCTATTTAAATATATAAGTGTGCATAGGCCTAGACCCTACAGATCAGAGCAATTTGACCTAAGCTTGAGGAAGTACACGATTTTTCTCAGGAAAAACCTCGATTACACGTTTTATTTAAGGCGCTACAGCTTCTAAAAAACAATTTGTGTCAATAGCTCAGAGCGGGGACCTGATAGGAAATTTAATTTTATATCCAAATATATAAGTGTGCATAGGCCTAGACCCTACAGATCAGAGCAATTTGACCAAAGCTTGAGGAAGTACACGATTTTTATCAGGAAAAACCTCGTTTACACGTTTTATTTTAAGGCGCTACAGCTTCTAAAAAACAATTTGTGTCAAAATCACAGAGCAGGGCCCTGATAGAAATTTCAATTTTCTATCTAAATATATAAGTGTGCATAGGCCTAGACCCTACAGATCAGAGCAATTTGACCAAATCTTGAGGAAGTACACGATTTTTATCAGGAAAAACCTCGTTTACACGTTTTATTTAAGGCGCTACAGATTCTAAAAAACAATTTGTGTCAAAAGCACAGAGCGGGGACCTGATAGTAAATTCAATTCTCTATCTAATATATAAGTGTGCATAGGCCTAGACCCTACAGATCTGAGCAATTACACCAAAACTTGAGGAAGTACACGAACTTTTCAGGAAAAACCTCGTTTACACGTTTTGTTTAAGGCAATACAGAATCTAAAAAGCAATATGTGTCAAAATCACAGAGCAAGGCCCTGATAGGAAATTCTATTTTCTATCTAAATATATAAGTGTGCATAGGCCTAGACCCTACAAATCAAGCAATTTGACCAAAGCTTGAGGAAGTACACGATTTTTATCAGGAAAAACCTCGTTTACACGTTTTATTTAAGGCGCTACAGCTTCTAAAAAACAATTTGTGTCAAAATCACAGAGCAGGGCCCTGATAGAAATTTCAATTTCTATCTAAATATATAAGTGTGCATAGGCCTAGACCCTAAAGATCTGAGCAATTTGACCAAAGCTAGAGGAAGTACACGATTTTTATCAGGAAACACCTCGTTTACACGTTTTGTTTAAGGCGCTATAGATTCTAAAAAACAATTTGTGTCAAAAGCACAGAGCGGGGCCCTGATAGAAATTTCAATTCTCTATCTAAATATATAAGTGTGCATAGGCCTAGACCCTACAGATCAGAGCAATTTGACCAAAGCTTGAGGAAGTACACGATTTTTATCAGGAAAAACCTCGTTTACACGTTTTATTTAAGGCGCTACAGATTCTAAAAAACAATTTGTGTCAAAAGCACAGAGCGGGCCCTGATAGAAATTCAATTTCTATCTAAATATATAAGTGTGCATAGGCCTAGACCCTACAGATCAAGCAATTTGACCAAAGCTTGAGGAAGTACAACGATATTTTATCAGGAAAAAACCTCGTTTACACGTTTTATTTAAGGCTACAGATTCTAAAAAACAATTTGTGTCAAAAGCACAGAGCGGGCCCTGATAGAAATTCAATTATTCTATCTAAATATATAAGTGTGCATAGGCCTAGACCCTACAGATCATGAGCAATTTGACCAAAGCTTGAGGAAGTACACGATTTTTATCAGGAAAAACCTCGTTTACACGTTTTAGTTTAAGGCGCTACAGATTCTAAAAAACAATTTGTGTCAAAAGCACAGAGCGGGGACATGATAGTAAATTCAATTCTCTATCTAAATATATAAGTGTGCATAGGCCTAGACCCTACAGATCAGAGCAATTGACACAAAGCTTGAGGAAGTACACGATTTTTATCAGGAAAAACCTCGTTTACACGTTTTTTTAAGGCCAATACAGATCTAAAAAACAATTTGTGTCAAAAGCACAGAGCAGGCCCTGATAGGAAATTCTAATTTCTATCTAAATATATAAGTGTGCATAGGCCTAGACCCTACAGATCAGAGCAATTTGACCAAAGCTTGAGGAAGTACACGATTTTTATCAGGAAAAACCTCGTTTACACGTTTTATTTAAGGCGCTACAGATTCTAAAAAACAATTTGTGTCAAAAGCACAGAGCGGGGCCCTGATAGAAATTCAATTCTCTATCTAAATATATAAGTGTGCATAGGCCTAGACCCTACAGATCAGAGCAATTTGACCAAAGCTTGAGGAAGTACACGATTTTTATCAGGAAAAACCTCGTTTACACGTTTTGTTTAAGGCTACAGATTCTAAAAAACAATTTGTGTCAAAAGCACAGAGCGGGGCCCTGATAGGAAATTTAATTTCTATTTAAATATATAAGTGTGCATAGGCCTAGACCCTACAGATCAGAGCAATTTGACCAAAGCTTGAGGAAGTACACGATTTTTTATCAGGAAAAACCTCGTTTACACGTTTTTATTTAAGGCGCTACAGCTTCTAAAAAACAATTTGTGTCAAAAGCACAGAGCGGGGCCCTGATAGAAATTTCAATTTCTATTTAAATATATAAGTGTGCATAGGCCTAGACCCTACAGATCAGAGCAATTTGACCAAAGCTGAGGAAGTACACGATTTTTATCAGGAAAAACCTCGTTTACACGTTTTGTTTAAGGGCATACAGATTCTAAAAAACAATTTGTGTCAAAAGCACAGAGCGGGGCCCTGATAGAAATTTCAATTTCTATCTAAATATATAAGTGTGCATAGGCCTAGACCCTACAGATAGAGCAATTTGACCAAAGCTTGAGGAAGTACACGATTTTTATCAGGAAAAACCTCGTTTACACGTTTTTTTAAGGCGCTACAGTTCTAAAAAACAATTTGTGTTCAAAAGCACAGAGCGGGGCCCTGATAGAAATTTAATTTCATATTAAATATATAAGTGTGCATAGGCCTAGACCCTACAGATCAGAGCAATTTGACCAAAGCTTGAGGAAGTACACGATTTTTATCAGGAAAAACCTCGTTTACACGTTTTGTTTAAGCGCTACAGATTCTAAAAAACAATTTGTGTCAAAAGCACAGAGCGGGCCTGATAGAAATTCAATTTCTATCTAAATATATAAGTGTGCATAGGCCTAGACCCTACAGATCAGAGCAATTTGACCAAAGCTTGAGGAAGTACACGATTTTTATCAGGAAAAAACCTCGTTTACACGTTTTATTTAAGCGCTACAGCTTCTAAAAACCAATTTGTGTCAAAAGCACAGAGCGGGGCCCTGATAGGAAATTTAATTATCTATTTAAATATATAAGTGTGCATAGGCCTAGACCCTACAGATCAGAGCGATTTGACCAAAGCTAGAGGAAGTACACGATTTTTATCAGGAAACACCTCGTTTACACGTTTTGTTTAAGGCGCTATAGATTCTAAAAAACAATTTGTGTCAAAAGCACAGAGCGGGGCCCTGATAGGCAATTCAATTCTCTATCTAAATATATAAGTGTGCATAGGCCTAGACCCTACAGATCAGAGCAATTTGCCCAAAGTTTGAGGAAATACACGATTTTTATCAGGAAAATCCTCGTTTACACGTTTTATTTAAAGCGCTACAGCTTCTAAAAAACAATTTGTGTCAAAAGCACAGAGCGGGGCTATGATAGGAAATTTAATTCTATATCCAAATATATAAGTGTGCATAGGCCTAGACCCTACAAATCAAGCAATTTGACCAAAGCTTGAGGAAGTACACGATTTTTATCAGGAAAAACCTCGTTTACACGTTTTATTTAAGGCGCTACAGCTTCTAAAAAACAATTTGTGTCAAAATCACAGAGCAGGGCCCTGATAGAAATTTCAATTTCTATCTAAATATATAAGTGTGCATAGGCCTAGACCTACAGATCAGAGCAATTTGACCAAAGCTAGAGGAAGTACACGATTTTTATCAGGAAACACCCCGTTTACACGTTTTGTTTAAGGCGCTATAGATTCTAAAAATGTCAAAAACACAGAGCAAGGCCCTGATAGAAAATTCAATTCTTTATCTAAATATATAAGTGTGCATAGGCCTAGACCCTACAGATCAGAGCAATTTGACCAAAGCTTGAGAAGTACACGATTTTTATCAGGAAAAACCTCGTTTACACGTTTTATTTAAGGCGCTACAGATTCTAAAAAACAATTTGTGTCAAAAGCACAGAGCGGGGACCTGATAGTAAATTCAATTCTCTATCTAAATATATAAGTGTGCATAGGCCTAGACCCTACAGATCTGAGCAATTACACCAAAGCTTGAGGAAGTACACGAACTTTTTCAGGAAAAAAACTCGTTTACACGTTTTGTTTAAGGCAATACAGAATCTAAAAAACAATTTGTGTCAAAAGCACAGAGCGGGGCCCTCATAGGAAATTCTATTTTCTATCTAAATATATAAGTGTGCATAGGCCTAGACCCTACAGATCAGAGCAATTTGACCAAAGCTTGAGGAAGTACACGAACTTTTTACTCCTTCACTAGCAGTTTACAGAATGTAGGCTCCCCCCCCCCCCCCCCCCCTCCCCCGCCCTCACTTGTGATGATATTTATTTATTCATAGCCTTCAACTTTGAGTTCATCGTGTTGTGAAATAGAGTCTTAAGAATATAGTTTCGCATCTTACACCAATAAGTAAAATATCGTCTTAATGAGATAAGAGTTCTGAGTTTGATTCCTAGCATGACAGGAAAATTAATGATTAGTTGAATATGTGTGTCCTCTTTCAATGTGATGAAATTGACGGGCGGGGTTTATAAGTTAATTGATAAAGGCGTGTGACCTGCCTCGGTGGTCGCACGGTCTAACGCGCTTATCTCGTGTTAGACTAAACTGCCGAGGACAGGGAGATCGGGATGGAATCCTGGCCGGGTGCACCGTGGCTGCTTTTTACTACATGGTTCCCCATTCTCCCCACGCAAATGTGGGTACACTTCCTAATTACACAAACCACATCACAAAGCCCATCAGCGTAATTTGTACATAGCCGTATAGCCCGAACTCGTCGTAAGACGCGGTGGTAAAGAAAAGTCTTGTGCGGACAATTAGTCGCTTCAGAAATAATAATAGGACTCAAGACTTTGTCGTCTATTATGTTCTATTTAAAATCAAACCCCCTTTATTATTGTTAAATTCTACTTGTTGAGCACTATGGAGGTTCACAATCTTTACCATCGCCCGTATTTAACATTGTCATGACGACGCAAAAAAAAAAAAAAATCTTTGAAACAAAAAAGACTTTAAAAATACTTTAAAGATAAGTTATAGCACTTGGGATTATTTTTATTGAAATATCATGTTTATTTTAATACCTCTACAAACTGTACATATTTTAAATTTTATTTCTTTAATTTATTACAATAAAGGTAATGCTATTTGTTGTTTTCTTTCTCAAAACCTTAACCAAATAGTAATATTGTTCCCACCACGTATTACTATCAATTTGTGTAATACTCTTATGTACTAGTTAGGAAGATGGGCTAGGGATGAGGTATGTGTAACTTGGAGGAAGTGCACCAGAATTTGCTTAGAGAGTAGGAAACCATTTAGGGGAAATCATCCTCAGTACACCCGACCTGGTTCAAACCCTGATATCCCCGTCCGCGGCAGTCTAATCGAACATGAGATTAGCGCGTTAGACCATGCAAGCACCGAGACGGGTAAAAAATTATTTTTAATATAAATTATTAATTATTAAGGTGGATATAAAAGATGCGTTTTAGGTCAAAACCATAGGTTAAAACCATAATTGGTACCGAGGGCCGGTGGGATCCTAGTTTTCGCTGAATGACAGTACTCC
The DNA here is from genome assembly GCA_039000515.1 of Timema cristinae. NCBI lineage: Eukaryota > Metazoa > Arthropoda > Insecta > Phasmatodea > Timematidae > Timema > Timema cristinae. The sequence goes on from JBCFYV010002255.1 coordinate 32,667,461, forward strand.
TAGCTGCACTCATGGTTAAATAGAATAATGAAGGGATTTTGAAAATAATGATTTTGTTTAAAATGTTTATCTGGGAAGTGTTTGTATTTTATTTTTCTGGAAAGTTTATTTAGCACCGCGTCTTACTACCCATTCGGATTATACGCCTATGGCCTAATTAAACTATTAGTTTAGGAATGAAGTAGGTATGATTCAGAGGAAGTGCGCCCACATTGGTATGGAAGGAGAGTGTGAAACCATTTAGGGGAAAACCTTAAGTTGACATACACCAAGCCAGGCCCAGGATATTATGCCTGATCTGACAAGCCAACAAGACTATTATCAGCTTGACAATTAGATCGCGCGTGCCTGTCTATGTGGGCTTGGGAAAAGCAACAAAGAACGAATAAAAGAAATAGTTTTAGAAATTAAAAATTAGTTTACAATGATTTTTAAGTAAGTTTGTTATTAATTTAACCTAATATTAGCAAGATCTGTATAGTAAGATGTCGAGCCCAAAACTGTTTTGGGTATATTATTTAAATAGATATAATGAAATGTACTAAAAGAGTAATAAAAATCGTTATAAAAAAAAAGTAATTTGATATGATTGGTTTTAAAAGTCAAAAGAGTTAAATTGTAATTGTAATGGGTATAATACAACTTGTCATTTTGGCTGACAATAGTTTACGACACTTTTTCAATTGCTTGCTTTAGTTATGAAAGTGGGTTGGATTCATGAGTCAACCAGACTGTCCACGAAATGTGATTCCACGAGCTCAACAGCAGAATTTTATGAAATATTGGAATGGACTGGGTTTCGGAGGGGGGAACAGGTTCTGCCCTTAGTCAGGCAGAGGTGTATGAGTCATAATACCAAAGTTATTAGGTACCTATTTATAGTCTATGTGTCTTGCTTTGGGCAGGGGTGGGGAAAAGAGAGGCTCGCGGATGAAAGGTCTATTAACAGTAGAATACGAAGGAATATATTGTTGGGAGAATTTGTCATAGTCAAGCATTTATAGTTAAATGATTATTTCTGTATAGAGAGAATAATGGTGGGAAAAGGAAGGTTATATTAGTGGTACAACACATGAGAACGAAATTAAAAGAAGTTAAAAAATATACAAGTGTGCCATTGATCTTAAATCTTACCAATTCACCAATAAAATAGACAAAAAATATGATTTTGACATAAGAGCAATTAAAACAGAATTTTAAATAAAAATAAAACTGTATATTTATTATTTCATTATGTAAAATTAGGAGTTATACATTGCGTAAGCCGGCGAATAAATATGATGTTGAGAAGAGGTGATCGGGACCATCACGGCCCTGATCTTTGCCCTTAACACAAATTGTTTTTTAGCAGCTGTAGCACCTTAAACAAAACGTGTAAACGAGGTTTTTCCTGAAAAAGTTCGTGTACTTCCTCAAGTTTTGGTGTAATTGCTCAGATCTGTAGGGTCTAGGCCTATGCACACTTATATATTTAGATAGAGAATTGAATTTACTATCAGGTCCCCGCTCTGTGCTTTTGACACAAATTGTTTTTTAGAATCTGTAGCGCCTTAAATAAAACGTGTAAACGAGGTTTTTCCTGATAAAAATCGTTTACTTCTCAAGCTTTGGTCAAATTGCTCTGATCTGTAGGGTCTAGGCCTATGCACACTTATATATATAAATATATAATTAAATTTCTATCAGGGCCCCGCTCGGTGCTTTTGACACAAATTGTTTTTTTAGAATCTGTATCGCCTTAAATAAAACGTGTAAACGAGGTTTTTCCTGATAAAAATCGTGTACTTCTCAAGCTTTGGTCAAATTGCTCTGATCTGTAGGGTCTAGGCCTATGCACACTTATATATTTAAATAGATAATTAAATTTCCTATCAGGGCCCCGCTCTGTGCTTTTGACACAAATTGTTCTTTAGAAGCTGTAGCGCCTTAAATAAAACGTGTAAACAGGTTTTTCCTGATAAAAATCGTGTACTTCCTCAAGCTTTGGTCAAATTGCTCTGATATGTAGGGTCTAGGCCTATGCACTCTTATATATTTAGATAGAGAATTAAATTTCCTATCAGGGCCCTGCTCTGTGCTTTTGACACAAATTGTTTTTTAGAAGCTGTAGCGCCTTAAATAAAACGTGTAAACGAGGTTTTTCCTGATAAAAATCGTGTACTTCTCAAGCTTTGGTCAAATTGCTCTGATCTGTAGGGTCTAGGCCTATGCACACTTATATATTTAAATAGTATAATTAAATTTCCTATCAGGGCCCCGCTCTGTGCTTTTGACACAAATTGTTTTTTAGAAGCTGTAGCGCCTTAAATAAAACGTGGTAAACGAGGTTTTTCCTGATAAAAATCGTTGTACTTCCTCAAGCTTTGGTCAAATTGCTCTGATCTGTAGGGTCTAGGCCTATGCACACTTATATATTTAAATAGATAATTAAATTTCCTATCAGGGCCCCGAGGTGTTTCCTGATAAAAATCGTTGTACTTCCTCTAGCTTTGGTCAAATTGCTCTGATCTGTAGGGTCTAGGCCTATGCACACTTATATATTTAAATAGATAATTAAATTTCCTATCAGGGCCCCGCGAGGTTTTTCTGAAAAATTCGTGTATTCCTCATTTGGTGAATGCTCGATCTGTAGGTCTAGCCTATGCACACTTAATATTTAGATAGAGAATTGATTTCTATCAGTCCGCTCTGTGTTTTGACAAATGTTTTTTTAAAGCTGTACGCCTTAAATAAACGTGTAAACGGTTTTTCCTGATAAAAATCGTGTACTTCTCAAGCTTTGGTCAAATTGCTCTGATCTGTAGGGTCTACCTATGCACACTTATATATTTAAATAAAATTAAATTTCTATCAGGGCCCGCTCTGTGCTTTTGACACAAATTGTTTTTTAGAACTGTAGCGCCTTAAATAAAACGTGTAAACAGGTTTTTCTGATAAAAATCGTGTACTTCTCAAGCTTGGTCAAATTGCTCGATCTGTAGGGTCTAGGCTATGCACACTTATATATTTAATAGAAATTAAATTTCTATCAGGGCCCGCTCTGTGCTTTTGACACAAATTGTTTTTTTAGAATCTATAGCGCCTTAAACAAAACGTGTAAACGAGGTTTTCCTGTTAAAAATCGTGTACTTCTCAGATTTGGTAAATTGCTCTGATCTGTAGGTCTAGGCCTATGCACACTTATATATTTAAATAGATAATTAATTTCTATCAGGGCCCCGCTCTGTGCTTTTGACACAAATTGTTTTTAGAAGCTGTAGCGCCTTAAAAAAAGTGTAACAGGTTTTTCCTGATAAAATCGTGTACTTCCTCAAGCTTTGGTCAAATTGCTCTGATATGTAGGGTCTAGGCCTATGCACCTTATATATTTAATAGAAATTAAATTTCTATCAGGGCCCGCTCTGTGCTTTTGACACAAATTGTTTTTTAGAAGCTGTAGGCCTTAAATAAACGTGTAAACAGGTTTTTCCTGATAAAAATCTGTGTACTTCTCAAGCTTTGGTCAAATTGCTCTGATCTGTAGGGTCTAGCCTATGCACACTTATATTTAGATAGAAATTAAATTTCTATCAGGGCCCCGCTCTGTGCTTTTGACACAAATTGTTTTTTAGAACTTAGCGCCTTAAACAAAACGTGTAAACGAGGTGTTTCCTGATAAAAATCGTGTACTTCCTCTAGCTTTGGTCAAATTGCTCTGATCTGTAGGGTCTAGGCCTATGCACACTTATATATTTAAATAGATAATTAAATTTCCTATCAGGGCCCCGCTCTGTGCTTTTGACACAAATTGTTTTTTAGAAGCTGTAGCGCCTTAAATAAAAACGTGTTAAACGAGGTTTTTCCTGATAAAAATCGTTATGCTTCCTCAGCTTTGGTCAAATTGCTCTGATCTGTAGGGTCTAGGCCTATGCACACTTATATATTTAATAGATAATTAAATTTCCTATCAGGGCCCCGCTCTGTGCTTTTGACACAATTGTTTTTAGAATCTGTAGCGCCTTAAATAAAACGTGTAAACGAGGTTTTTCCTGATAAAATCGTTGTACTTCTCAAGCTTTGGTCAAATTGCTCTGATCTGTAGGGTCTAGGCCTATGCACACTTATATATTTAAATAGATAATTAAATTTCCTATCAGGGCCCCGCTCTGTGCTTTTGACACAAATTGTTTTTTAGAATCTGTAGCGCCTTAAATAAAACGTGTAAACGAGGTTTTTCCTGATAAAAATCGTGTACTTCTCAAGCTTTGGTCAAATTGCTCTGATCTGTAGGGTCTAGGCCTATGCACACTTATATATTTATAGAAATTATATAATTAAATTTCCTATCAGGGCCCCGCTCTGTGCTTTTGACACAAATTGTTTTTTAGAAGCTGTAGCGCCTTAAATAAAACGTGTAAACCAGGTTTTTCCTGATAAAAATCGTGTACTTCCTCAAGCTTTGGTCAAATTGCTCAGATCTGTAGGGTCTAGGCCTATGCACACTTATATATTTAGATAGAAATTAAATTTCTATCAGGGCCCCGCTCTGTGCTTTTGACACAAATTGTTTTTTTAGAATCTATAGCGCTTAAAAAAACGTGTAAACGAGGTTTTTCCTGATAAAAATCGTGTACTTCCTCTAGCTTTGGTCAAATTGCTCTGATCTGTAGGGTCTAGGCCTATGCACACTTATATATTTAATAGATAATTAAATTTCCTATCAGGGCCCGCCTCTGTGCTTTTGACACAAATTGTTTTTTAGAAGCTGTAGCGCCTTAAATAAAACGTGTAAACAGGTTTTTCCTGATAAAAATCGTTGTACTTCCTCAAGCTTTGGTCAAATTGCTCTGATCTGTAGGGTCTAGGCCTATGCACACTTATATATTTAGATAAGAATTAAATTTCCTATCAGGGCCCCGCTCTGTGCTTTTGACACAAATTGTTTTTTAGAAGCTGTAGCGCCTTAAATAAAACGTGTGTAAACGAGGTTTTTCCTGATAAAAATCGTTGTACTTCCTCAAGCTTTGGTCAAATTGCTCTGATCTGTAGGGTCTAGGCCTATGCACACTTATATATTTAATAGATAATTAAATTTCCTATCAGGGCCCCGCTCTGTGCTTTTGACACAAATTGTTTTTTAGAAGCTGTAGCGCCTTAAATAAAACGTGTGAAACGCAGTTTTTCCTGATAAAAATCGTGTACTTCCTCAAGCTTTGGTCAAATTGCTCTGATCTGTAGGGTCTAGGCCTATGCACACTTATATATTTAGATAGAGAATTGAAATTTCCTATCAGGGCCCCGCTCTGTGCTTTTGACACAAATTGTTTTTTAGAATCTTAGCGCCTTAAACAAAACGTGTAAACGAGGTGTTTTCCTGATAAAAATCGTTGTACTTCCTCAAGCTTTGGTCAAATTGCTCTGATCTGTAGGGTCTAGGCCTATGCACACTTATATATTTAGATAGAAATTAAATTTCTATCAGGGCCCCGCTCTGTGCTTTTGACACAAATTGTTTTTTAGAATCTGTAGCGCCTTAAAAAAACGTGTAAACGAGGTTTTTCCTGATAAAAATCGTGTACTTCCTCAGCTTTGGTCAAATTGCTCTGATCTGTAGGGTCTAGGCCTATGCACACTTATATATTTAAATAATAATTAAATTTCCTATCAGGGCCCCGCTCTGTGCTTTTGACACAAATTGTTTTTTAGAAGTCTGTAGCGCCTTAAATAAAACGTGTAAACGAGGTTTTTCCTGATAAAAATCGTGTTGTACTTCTCAAGCTTTGGTCAAATTGCTCTGATCTGTAGGGTCTAGGCCTATGCACACTTATATATTTAGAATAGATAATTAAATTTCCTATCAGGGCCCGCTCTGTGCTTTTGACACAAATTGTTTTTTAGAATCTGTAGCGCCTTAAATAAAACGTGTAAACGAGGTTTTTCCTGATAAAAAATCGTGTGTACTTCCTCCTCAAGCTTTGGTCAAATTGCTCAGATCTGTAGGGTCTAGGCCTATGCACACTTATATATTTAGATAGAGAATTGAAATTTCTATCAGGGCCCCGCTCTGTGCTTTTGACACAAATTGTTCTTTAGAAGCTGTAGCGCCTTAAATAAAACGTGTAAACCAGGTTTTTCCTGATAAAAATCGTGTACTTCCTCAAGCTTTGGTCAAATTGCTCTGATATGTAGGGTCTAGGCCTATGCACTCTTATATATTTAGATAGAGAATTAAATTTCCTATCAGGGCCCCGCTCTGTGCTTTTGACACAAATTGTTTTTTAGAAGCTGTAGCGCCTTAAATAAAACGTGTAAACGAGGTTTTTCCTGATAAAAATCGTGTACTTCTCAAGCTTTGGTCAAATTGCTCTGATCTGTAGGGTCTAATCCTATGCACACTTATATATATAAATATATAATTAAATTTCCTATCAGGGCCCCGCTCTGTGCTTTTGACACAAATTGTTTTTTAGAAGCTGTAGCGTCTTAAATAAAACGTGTAAACCAGGTTTTTCCTGATAAAAATCGTGTACTTCCTCAAGCTTTGGTCAAATTGCTCAGATCTGTAGGGTCTAGGCCTATGCACACTTATATATTTAGATAGAGAATTGAAATTTCTATCAGGGCCCCGCTCTGTGCTTTTGACACAAATTGTTTTTTAGAATCTATAGCGACTTAAACAAAACGTGTAAACGAGGTGTTTCCTGATAAAAATCGTGTACTTCCTCTAGCTTTGGTCAAATTGCTCTGATCTGTAGGGTCTAGGCCTATGCACACTTATATATTTAAATAGATAATTAAATTTCCTATCAGGGCCCCGCTCTGTGCTTTTGACACAAATTGTTCTTTAGAAGCTGTAGCGCCTTAAATAAAACGTGTAAACCAGGTTTTTTCCTGATAAAAATCGTGTACTTCCTCAAGCTTTGGTCAAATTGCTCTGATATGTAGGGTCTAGGCCTATGCACACTTATATATTTAGATAGAGAATTAAATTTCCTATCAGGGCCCCGCTCTGTGCTTTTGACACAAATTGTTTTTTAGAAGCTGTAGCGCCTTAAATAAAACGTGTAAACGAGGTTTTTCCTGATAAAAATCGTGTACTTCCTCAAGATTTGGTCAAATTGCTCTGATCTGTAGGGTCTAATCCTATGCACACTTATATATATAAATATATAATTAAATTTCCTATCAGGGCCCCGCTCTGTGCTTTTGACACAAATTGTTTTTTAGAAGCTGTAGCGTCTTAAATAAAACGTGTAAACCAGGTTTTTCCTGATAAAAATCGTGTACTTCCTCAAGCTTTGGTCAAATTGCTCAGATCTGTAGGGTCTAGGCCTATGCACACTTATATATTTAGATAGAGAATTGAAATTTCTATCAGGGCCCCGCTCTGTGCTTTTGACACAAATTGTTTTTTAGAATCTATAGCGCCTTAAACAAAACGTGTAAACAAGGTGTTTCCTGATAAAAATCGTGTACTTCCTCTAGCTTTGGTCAAATTGCTCTGATCTGTAGGGTCTAGGCCTATGCACACTTATATATTTAAATAGATAATTAAATTTCCTATCAGGGCCCCGCTCTGTGCTTTTGACACAAATTGTTTTTTAGAATCTATAGCGCCTTAAACAAAACGTGTAAACGAGGTGTTTCCTGATAAAAATCGTGTACTTCCTCTAGCTTTGGTCAAATTGCTCTGATCTGTAGGGTCTAGGCCTATGCACACTTATATATTTAAATAGATAATTAAATTTCCTATCAGGGCCCCGCTCTGTGCTTTTGACACAAATTGTTCTTTAGAAGCTGTAGCGCCTTAAATAAAACGTGTAAACCAGGTTTTTCCTGATAAAAATCGTGTACTTCCTCAAGCTTTGGTCAAATTGCTCTGATATGTAGGGTCTAGGCCTATGCACACTTATATATTTAGATAGAGAATTAAATTTCCTATCAGGGCCCCGCTCTGTGCTTTTGACACAAATTGTTTTTTAGAAGCTGTAGCGCCTTAAATAAAACGTGTAAACGAGGTTTTTCCTGATAAAAATCGTGTACTTCCTCAAGATTTGGTCAAATTGCTCTGATCTGTAGGGTCTAGGCCTATGCACGTTATATATTTAAATAGATAATTAAATTTCCTATCAGAGCCCCGCTCTGTGCTTTTGTTCGCACAAAATAAACGTAAAAATCTTATTTTAATATTGTATAAAACACCTGTATTGTAATATTCGTTAGCTATTCTACCGCACTCTATACAATCCAAGTCTGAATTCATGTAGCTACAAGCTTTTTAACTTTGTAATCTAGTAACACATTTAGTGCGTTACAAGCTTGCGTTCTACCCCAAACTCCCCAAAATAAACGTTTATGTGGCTGTGGAATAGTTCAACCCGGTTTTTTTCCATGTGGTGAATCGGTTTAAATCTTTAGTAGGCAGCCGATGTCTAATAAATGTTTTATTTGTGCATCCTGGAACGCAACAATTAGTGTGATAGTTCACCATCATAGAAAGCTTAATATAATATGATTACAGTTCGTAAAAGCAGAGAATTATCCAAATTTATGAAAATAGCGATAATGTCATCACATATTTCGAAAACGAAAACTAGTCGATAATGCTAATCGATTGGGTATATAGTCGATATTCTACTATTAGTCGATTAAATATATCGATTTACTTACAGCAGCGCTAGAAGTGCTTGGTCCTAGTACTAAACTGATCGTTGATGGGGTTTCCATAAGAGATATCCGGCCATGGTCAAGAATGTCATTGTTAGTTATTTTCTATAGTGTTGTAACCATTAGACGTTTCATTCTCAAATTAAAGTAAACTATTTGGTGGCTACGCAACTTCTTGCGTTTGATTCTCTGCGTCATGGATTATATCAATGAATTATCCTTGTAACTATTGTAAACTTTGAATTGAAGTAATTAGTAGGACACGAGATATCACACAGTATTTTTGTAGTGTAAATCCTATACCTTTATTCATGGGTATCAATAGGCTTATTTATATTTATACCCGTTTTTGGGTAACTATTTTTGAAAGACCTTAAGTCATGTTATTAGGTAATGTAAATTGAGAGATCTGTTTGGGTAGTAGTTCTACCAGATACCTGAAAGATGGTACATTATATGATGAAATGTTTTCTTTTACAGTAGTAGCTATTGGAAGGTTTTTGAATTAAGGCCATATATTCCTTTGTCAGTTTTCTGCTTTGAGCAAATTAAAATATACATGATTGAAAACAATGCTATTTTATCTGTTGTAATTTATAAAATGTACGTTACATCCTCCCTGTCCTGTAGTTTTAGGGGCCTTACCTATAGGAACAGCGGAGGGTGTTGCAGAAGAGACACCTTTAAAGGAAAAGAAAATATATCAAAGGTCGCAAAATACAAATTTTATCGCATAATTTTCAATTTTTTTTATAATCTCCAATAATATATAATAACTATTTTCTTTATCCCTGACAGTTTTATTTTAACACATTTTCTAGCTCTTTATTTTGTTATTTTGAATTAATTTTTTTTCCTAGTAGCTTAAGAATTTAATCAATTAAAAATATGAGAATATTTGTATAAATCTTATTTATATTTTTTGCATTAAGTTATATAAAAGAGTGTTAACATAATTAAAAAATAAATTTTGTTAGATGTGCTTGGCAGATATTAAAAATAGTGTCTAATTTATATAGTAAATAAACTAGGCTTAATCATAGCAAACCTACAAAACTTTAATTATGGAATAATGTGTCACTAATACATTTGTTTTAGCTGCTCTTAGAACGAAGAGTAAATATTATTTAAATTAAAATATAAGCATTTTAATATATAGCTTGAATTAAAAACTACAAAAAAAATGGAAACTAAACTATTATTTTATTTTCCTTTGGGGGCCTATTTCTTTGTTTCAATTCATAATAAGTTACGAAGGTATTTGATAAGTGACATCCAATCCATTCGCCTATATATATATATATATATATATATATATATCAAGCATTTTTTTCCCCCCACTACAGCGTTTTAATAGGTTACAAATTCGGGTTATACGTCAAAATACCTCAATTAGCTTATCAAGTTTTTCGAAAAACCAAACTTAGCTAATGGCTCATATAGCCTACCAATTTATTTCTATTAACTAAATCAGGATTTAAAAAAATCTGTATAATTTATGTACTGTCATGTTTACACAAATAAAGATAATTTGACGTTAGTTTAGAATCAACTCATTTTTGAAAATTAGGCATTTAAAAAAATAGCCAGAACAATTTTGTTTATAATATATAGTCTTATATAAAGTTTGTTTTTTGTGATCAACAAGATTATGTGTTTGTTTATCCCAGGGAAACTTGATCAAAGATTGTTTACTCAAAACCCACTAATCGTTGATTTGAAGATATTAGTTTTCGCTAGAGTTTAAACCATAAAAAAGGTATATGATATGAAAAAATATTTTTTTGAATTCTCGCCTTTGGTAGTGTGTTGCGACTATAATTTAGGCGATGCTATATAGTCCAATGTTTTAAGATACTTGAAAGCGCCTGACAATTATTTTGATATTAATTTAAATTTTATATTGGATTATTTGTTTAATTTTACAGTTTTCCACGTTTTATATATTCAAAACTAACTTTTGTTTTAGTATTGTGATATATATTTAAAAAAATGTTGTATTTCAATCCACACCACTTCTCTACCCTGTGGATTATATGTTCATAGCTATGATAACTAGTGTAATGTTATACTTAATTTACAAATCTAATATCTATTCCACAATATGTAAAATATTTTTCACCTATAGTTTGCAATATATCATGGGAATTTATGTAATTACATAATTTTCACTTATCTCATACATATAATAAATAATTTTTAATAAAGAAACAATTATTTGTTGGTATGATTATTTCTTTTACAAGTTTCACAGCCAATGATGATTTAATATACCTTAGGGAGAATATAATAACTAAACATATCAAATAATCAACCAAGGAATATTTATAGTTAGCTTAGGCAGTCTTAGACAGTCAATGGAGGAGGTTATCAACTAAAGGTTGACGGTAAGTATGATTAGATATCAACAGAAAAATTCAAACCATGAAACTGACAACAGCACTAGGTTCCACTATTATGAAGGGTTGTTGTAGGTACCTAGTACTACCTACACCACCAAGTGTGCTCGTGCCACAATTTCAAATATAGAAACTGTGGCACCTTTAAATTTTTGATTTTAGAGGACTATTTGCACGTCTGATGTAAGTTCAAAGCCAATGTTAGATGAAAACGGTTAGTTTATTGGGGCAATTTCAAATATAGATACTGTGGCACCTTAAACTTGGCAATTTTAGAAAACTATTTGCATGTCTTATGTGAGTTTAAATATAGTATTTTATTAAAGTGACCGAAAGAACCACATTTTCGTACCGCAGATTAAATAATTGTCTTAACTAAGATCATTTACATTAATTATTTTTATTAAAGATATTAATTAATCATTTACTTTTTTAATACACTAATATCTGGTTATAATTTCTTTGGTTGAATTCATATTATTTTTTCTATGGCGGTTTCTATGGTGTTTTTATCACCAAATTTGCTCTCATGCGCTTTCTATGATTCTTTTTGGAACAATATTATATATTTAGTTTTATTAATGTTTCTAATTTTGTATTAAAAACTGTTAGTTTATTGTGGATGTGGAGCTTTTCAGCCCTCTTAATATCGCTTGGTATCCAGGTGGCTGCCCATCACCAAACAACATCTTTGTTTTATTTTATTTATAATAATGGAAATTGAAAAGATTATCAATACTGTTTTCCAAAGTAAAGCGTTGTAGGACACTAATGACGTCCATCACAAGAATTTGTGAGTCCTAAAAAGGTTCTGGGAAGAAATATGTGTAGAATTAAACATTCCCGTTTCGTTAAAGTATTGTTTATTTTTGATATAAATTATGGATATTAGATAATTAAACATTCTAGTTCAGGAAAAGTAATTTTGTTATATGCATTAGTTGAAATATTTGGATTAAACATACAAGTATATTTTTTTATTTGTAACAATTCCTAATATTAAGCAAAATATATTCTGGAAGAAGTTTGTCGTTTTGCCAAAGAAAACATCCTAATACGTCAAAATAATTTAAGAATGTTTTCATGATTAGAACAGCATTATTCTGCAATCACCACAATTTGTGCTCATGTGGCAGTATCAAATAATAAAGTTGTGCACATTAAATTAGACAAGACAAGTGCTATTTAAAACATACGTTTCAATGTAACGGTAATTTACTCCAAATATCCTGCCGAACCAGGTACCACACCTATGTAGATTAGTTGTAGGTACCTATAAGGTTATTCGGCACCATGTGTGCTCGTCTGACAGTTTTAAATATAGAAGTTGTAGCACCTTAAATAAAGTGATCATAGCACTTTTAACATTTACGTTCCAATTTAGGTAGCTTATTGCAAATATTTGGCAGACCCAGGTACCACACCTATGTAGATTAGTTGTAGGTACCTATGTTTGTTTGTTTTTTATTAACTTTTTTGTAACACAAACACACATATATATATAACATGAATAAGACACGAGAAACATAAAGGACAGACAGTTAACACCAGCCCCGAAGGGCTCTCGGAAACGGACACGACATAGGACGTAAAACAAAAACTCACAAAGAATGACAATGGCGCCCTGGCGGGCTGAAAGCTGCTATCTATAGGTTGGGGGTGGGAAAATAAGCATAAAAACCCACCTCATAGCACATAATGGGTCACCAGGACCGTTAAAAATACACGTGGTACAAAGGAGAGAGAGGGAGCGAAAGCGGAAACAAAAGAGGGGGTACCTATGATGTTATTCGCCACCATGTGTGCTCGTTTGGCAGTTTAAAAAATGGTAGTTGTGACACCTTAAATTAGTTACTCCATAGCGCTATCAAAAACCTATATTTACTTTAAACTTAATTCCTGGACGTCTGGGCACCATATTTATATATTTATTGTAGCCTCTGTTAAATTATTTATTCCTTATCGATTGAACTACATTGGGTGTTATTTTCTATATTTTTTCATTTTTAATTATTAATTACATTCTTTGAAACTATTTTTTTTTTTGTGCTGCGCTCAATATTCCTTTTCATCACTAAATTTATATACTTTATGCTCTCTATGTGATGTTTTGGAACTAATTTTCGAGTTTAGCGTAATCTATTAGAAGTTTTGGAACTAAGATCTGGCATAGTGTCTTTTATTTTTCTTATGTTGGCTTAAAACGGTTATTTTATTGTGGATGTGGCCGACTTCTGGTAGTTATAAATTCTGTATGTTGTGATTTTGAGTATAAACAAAATATTAGGTGACAAATTTGAACAATATTAGATTTTATGTTTGTTGAGAGACTTCAGCTTCTGTGAGCTTCAAACATAATTAATTTTAAGTAAGTTTTCTTTTTTGTATGGTTATAGTAATAGTTATTACTTGTGTTTGCTATTACAATGTACAATATATGTTCAACGTTTACTGAAGGAGTTTTTTTTTTGCACCGCGTCTTACTGCCCGTTTGGGCTATACGCCCCCGAAGGGATTTTGTGGTCAAAAGAGGTCACCAAAATGTCACGAATTTTTCTTCTTCTAACTGAGTAGACACCCTGCTAGAGACTTCATGGTAGTTTTATGTGAGGATGTAATTGCCATCATAGAGAAGAAACTTGTGTTGGTTTAGCGTATAGAATTATGAATTAGATTTCTTAATCATTCTTTCATCAACAAAGCCTTTGTACATTTCTTTTCCCGATTTTTATGCTTCACGCAAAACTTGCACTCCTTATTTAGGTGCATTAGCACAGTTATCAAGAGATAAGAATTCTACACTTTGTTCGGAAAAGGGATTATCAAGACTCAAGAAGCTCTCCTTAAGGGCAATACATTTCTCACGAAATTTTCTCTGATATGCTAAGTATGGTTGATTATGTGTATCTGGAGCATCAGGTATTGAGCCATTACCTTTAAACTCTGTCAGCAATCTACAAATATCTGGTCCTGCCCTCATCCAGGGACAAAGTGAACCAGGATCTTGTGTAAGTACAATCGCACAACCTGAACCTTTCACGGTGGCATTGTTTTGTATATGGGCTTGATCTATTGCCAATGCCGAGAATGGTCTTAATGATTCGTAAATTACGATTTTCCCAGGACCAAAACCATCATGAATGTGGGGCTAGTAGATAACGCAGCCATCATTGACCCAGTAGCTTTAAGCCAACTACCCAGTCATTGGTGGCTGCGTTATCTATCTGATAGCTCCTGTCTCCAATTGATCACACATTTGTAGTCGATGATTTCAACATGTCTGTCTCAGACTTTGCCTTAAAATACGAGTGAAGAATGACCCTGGGTATGGAACAATTCCTGAATAGCTCAATGGTCATAGCATTGGCATACTAAGCAAACTTCCCGGGTTTGATTCCCGTGTACAGGCATCATTTTTCAATAAATTTTGGAACAATACATTTAGATGTGACTACAACCGTAACTAACTAATAATATAACTTTGATATTTAATCCATAAGAGAATGATTATATTGACACCATTTGTATCTCCTCGCCCTCTGTCAAGGTGTACATTCGCCAGTATTAAATAAAAAAGGTAGCGTAGATAATGTATGGTGCCATACACCGCTAGTAGAGGAAGCATTCTGTGACAACTATCTAAGTGTTCTTCAAAACTTACTCTACACCTCAGACAGTGGTAGTGCTGAAACAGGACTTCCACATCAATGATGTAAGTGAACCAAAATTTAGCCATACCTGATTAAGACTCTTGAGATATATTGAAACTTCACATTCATGAATTTGTTAAATGAATCTGATATAACAAATTCTTCACTTTATTGTCCTGTTATGATGTATACCTTCTTGAAAATTTTCATCATCTAAGTCAACTATTCCTGACTGACCTGATGCACTTTGTTGTGGACATAATAGGACGTCTGAACCCATTTGATATTAAGAATCAAATAGCTGAAGCTATTATTATGCCTTTTAGTGAGGAATTCTCTATCTAGATATAATATTCTGAAAATTTCACATAATAAACTAGGTATGTTTTAATGTATTTGGAAACAATACAAACTCATTGTGTTGTTTACTCATTATTGTTGAGGTTTAATAATGAAGTGAAGAGTAATATTATTGGCTAGCAACTAAACTAAAACCACTGGATGACAATTATTCTGACCTGAAAGAACCAACTTGCAAATTTGACTAACATTTTTGCTATAAATAATTACAAAATGACATACAGGTCTAAATTGCACCAGTTGAGATGGTGTTTCAATGATTCTCTTTTCAATTCCGCAGATCCAAGTGTTGAAAATGATTTAAAAATATTTCTTTGTCAGTCAAATTTAAATCATTATGGCAAATTGAAACTTTCAAGCAGTGAAGAAGATTTAAATGTTGACGAACCAAATTCCTCTGTAGCGCCCTCTCTGCCACTGTCACTGCCACCAAGTCAAAACAAATATTGGAAGACACCCCGAATCGAATGGGTGAGAAGAGCTTTTCAAAGCCTGAACATAAAAAAAAACCACCGAAAAGCTTTCTGTCGAGAGTTTTCAAAACTATCTTTGGAAAAAAGAAATAAATAAAAATTAACCATGTTTTGGGGAGCTATTGAGAAAGACCCCGAGGAAAACTCCCACAAGTTTGCAATGCTCCAATGCTGGGCAGTTAAATCCCATTATTTTCTGCAAAATAATGAAGAATATGAAATAGACACAACAAATTGGAATATGTGCAAAAAGTATTAATTTAGATCAAAGAGACAAATACATTTATAAATTGATTGTCATAGTAACAAGATCTCTATTATGGGTTTCTAAGGATATTGAACATTTTTATTTATGAAAACTCAAAAGTTTGATTGCTTTTCTAACATACATAGACTATTCTAAGAAGAACATCACCAAATTACCAAATTGAAAATGGACCACATCTTTATTAAATAATCCTGTGAATTATCTGTTACAACATACTGCATCTCAAACATCTCTTGTCAAGAAGATAGAATCGCAGCTCAATTGTGGGTTATGGTCAAAAAGCTCACCAATAATAGCAATGCTGCAGTCCTGAACAGACAAAATTAAAATAGTAACAAAATTAAGTGGCCAATACAAATTATATTTTTTTTAATCATACATAATTTAGGGTCGAACAGGAGAAGTAAGCAAAATTCCAAATCAATGTTATAGTAAAAATTATTTGTATCAAAATTTTTAGTAAGATTCCTTAAAAGTGTAGTTTGTTTGTTTCAGAATATTCATTAGAATCAAAAAATTATATCGCAAAATTTTTAGTTAAAATTATCCATCTTTAATATTATACAACAATTTAAAAAAAATCACCTTACAATATGAACCCTAATAAGACAATAATTTAATGAGCTTTGCCTTCAGAACCAACATTTGACCAAACCAACCATTATCTAGACTGATAGCTCCAACTTACTAACACACATGAGAAGAACTGGTCTGAATTGAGCTGACAGCAGTGGTTTGTGTTTAGAGCCACAATGTCACCAAATTACTTCAACCAACCTAACAAGAATGAACTGTATCAATCCGCTATAAAAATAACAGGAGTAATGTGTGAGTAAAGCCAGCATGTCATCGAGCAGAAAATGAGTTGAAAAGATCGCTCCAACTGAACCAACACAAGTGAGCTGTAGAGGTAAGCGTTGTGCTGATTGGAATAATGTGTATGATGTCACCAAGCAAACAATAATTTAGAGAGAGAACTCTATAATATTTCTAGCTTATGTCTGTTCAGTGGTCATGTTGACTCCACACACAATATTAGGGGTTGAAATGAGTGTTTCGGCTCACTCTATCCCATAAGAATAACATTGATCTCCCACATTACAAAGTTGGGTCACTTTCTCCCACATTGTTTCTCTTAACTGAGGAGGTGGCCTACTTTCTCCTATAAGAATAGCATTGATCAGTGGCGGATCGGGGAATATTATTTTGGGATCTTAGCATAGATCCTCCTCACTGTGGAGTTGGGTCACTTTCTCTCACATTGATCCTTCTTATAGAGCCAGTGGGTCACTTTTCTCATAAGAATAGCATTGATCAGTGGCGGATCAGGAAAAAAAATATTTGGCGGGGAGTAGGGCAAGGGTGGGCAATACAGGACTTTAGAAAATAGTTACATCATTAATTTGATAACACTTTTATAAATCACTAACATTTTATTATAATATTACTATGTATTGTGTATTGCTCGCTTAGTCGTTTGTTAAAACATTTCTAAGGAGGCACTGTGAGGAAGTGAGTAATGTCATCTCCCACCTATAACTAATTTTGACTAAACTATTTAATTTAGATAAAGCCGTGATGTTTCACCTGATGAAATCAGGCTACGCTATTCACAAGCACTCTAGCTTTTAAAGTAATAAAAATATTTACATCAAAGGTTAATACACAAACTTCCTTTTCAATATAATTACGTAAAAAACAAAGTTTTTTTAATGTTTCCATTGGTGAACACATTTGTCCTATTTTGTAGTGACCATATGCAAGAGTGTCACATCCATTATCTAAAATATAGTGTTTTCGTTTCCGGGTGAAACTATAAGTTTATTCAAGGAGATACTGTAAAATTGATGTTTCTCACTTCTTATAATGGACATATTGGCGTATTGTAAGATCCCCTGTTTTAAATATTTTTTTATAATGGGCATGTTTAGTTTTCTTTTTGAGAGCTGTTTTTGACACACCTTTAATTACTTTTTTCTCCTCAAGACTTTCCTTTTGAGTGTACTAAAGCGTTGGTCGAAATCCCACAAACTCTCAAATATACTTTCCATTCATTTCATCCTTCATGGGTGACCTGGTGGTCTAGGGGTAAGGTGTCAGACTTCTATGCTGGCGGCCGGGGTTCAATCCTCGGTCCCGGCAAAGATTTATCTGATTACCAAACCCTTCCTTCACCTCTGACAAGACATCTTGTGAATGTGGGGAATGCCAGGCCACCACCGTGGTTCGGATTCCACGTTAAACTTTAGGTCCTTTATTTCATCTCACAATCACCCTACCATTACACATTAGCGTAAGTGCGTATAACCCGAACGGGTAGTAAGACGCGGTGCTAATAATAATAATAATAATTCATCCTTCATTTTAAGCAGAGCCTTCTTATTGCACGCACTGTGTAAAAAATGTGTTTCTTGATAGTCTGATGTTCGAATCGGTATATATTATCAAACATATCCACATACACATGTGCTGTTTTCAGTTAGTAACAGAGGGAGACTGTCTGTGAATAAGAGCATATCATTTTGTTCATATTTCCTTTTACCGTAATTATAATGAAAGTTATACATTATAAACTTTCTTATATCTAAAATTACAAAGTCTGCATAGAAAGGCTTATTCAAAAGTAGGCTTATTTTTCTCATGTGAACACCAACTAACTCTTCCTTGAAGATCGTATAAGCAATACGCTTCTTCGGCCATTTTTCATTATTTAGTAATTGAACATATACACGATGTATTTGATTCTCCTTCGCCTTCCCGAATACTGCAGCGTTCATGATAATGGAAAAAACCTTTTAAAATCAATTTACGGCATTTTTTCTTAGGGAAGTATTAAAATCAATATATTGCTTCAACCCAAGCGCTCTGATTGAAAGTTAGGACTTGGTGTACCCTTTGAAGATTCATACTCAAGGAAATATACAGTTTTAAATTACGATAGTGTACCCAATAAGTTTGTTTACTGTTTAGGTTGGGCACTAGCTTTTCTGTTTTCCCGCCGGTTGGAGAGCTCAGCTTGGATTGTATATACTTAGAGAATGGGGATAACATCTAAGGAATAGCTATGACTTTTTCAGGAGCAAGTGGATAGTCACTGTACTCGTCATGAATTTCTTCCGGATACTATAGATCTACTTCTAATATATAGCCCACAGGGCTATCATCAACAAGTGAAATTATATTGAGCTCTGCTATTTCAGTCTTGTTCAACCACATAACATTACTCTAAGGAAGGCAATCAGACATAAAAGCCCCGTATAAATTATTACAATCCCAGTATGTGATGTACTTCACCTCCTTTTCACGGTTAAAATCCTTCATATCATGATTGTTTGCTTCAGAATGTCTATTAGAAATTATAGACACCCCACCACGTATTCGTTTTCCAATGAATAAATGCATTTCAATTATAGTTAGAAACTCCAACTCAACCTTGGTCATCTTTAAAAATGCCGCCCATGCTAGTCTAGGGCTTGTACAAAAATCTAGACAATCTAATTTATAGTACTAAAGACATAAAAGCGAAAGTATTTCAAATTAGTGCCGTTAGATAGTCTCGCTATAGACTTCTCACTCTAGATTATTTAAAAATAATTGTCAGCCACAGGTGTAAAACAGCACTCTCACCATATACTAAACTGTTAGGGTTTGGATCCTGGTCCACTGTCTGCCAACGTATTTGGTAAGTTAGGGTATCTTCAGCTCAAATGATTATATTTGACATAGGTTTGGTAACAACATAATTACTTTTATTTTGAAACAATGAAAATTACTCTAATGGGTAGAGGCATTGAAAGAATCCCGCATATGGGTGGATAAAGAAATTGGGAAACACCTTTTTGGAATTAGAAATCCGATCTCCCGGTAAACTACCATGACACACCATTCAAAAAGTTTCGAATGCGTGTTCCTACCCGATATTTATAACCTTGCCTGGATGCGCCAGTTATGAAACATCTGGGTTTACTCTCGGGATTCTGGGTACGTGAACACGCCACGGCTGAAAGGAGTTTTTTTTGTCAATTCTGAGACATCTGCCTTGACAGTAACATTTTCAAAACTATGAATAACAAGGCACACTCAACTTTTAAATAGACCAATGAATTTATATTGCAATATTTATTAGAGGTGGCCATAAACTAGACTATACAAATATACCCTCTTAAGAACTAACATAGTCATAAATAATGAACGTTTAAATAACACATAAACAAGTTATTATATATAACAAAAGACACGTTAGAATGTCCTTTCGAACGGCTTACAGTATTTACCGTGTATAGTCTCATAGTCCATATATTAGTAGTGTCTGATATTCAAATGGCTCTAGACAACAAAGTATTAAAGAGTTAGTTTCCAGACGCAATGCCTGTGCTCCAGGTGTTGCAGGTGGAGAACTTACTAAAAATCAAAGTGTCCTGTGGCCCGGTTGAAGAAAAAACAGTAGAGATTACCTTCAATCCCGTTAGTTCATTGGTTAGTTCAACACGTGGCAATTCTCCTTATCCTTCGTTCTCTAGGGACTAAGAAATATGAGGGTTCCCTCATCCTCACTCACTGGAGCACTAACACAGGCAAACTCATGTACTGAGGCTGGATAAGTTTTCCTCTTTAGACAAATTGTCTTTCACTTTTGTTCACACGTTCTAGAGCTCTCCCTTTCTGCTCACCAGTTTCTAGAATATTGTCGCGGAGTTGTTTTGCTACGACTTTTTCCAATTCTATTCTATCTTCCGAGTCCAGATGGCCTTCTCTTACCCACTTGTTGTACGGAGAAACAGGCCTACTGCCTCCTTGTGTCTTCCGCATGTTATTGGCGCCACGCCCATAATGAGCTCCTCCCTATCATGATCGTCATTAGTGACGTATAATCCTTCATTGGTAACTTGACCGTAGAACTGATACTCACCAGTGTGAGGCGGGAACCCTGGAGCTGGCTCCCAGGAAGGGTACCACACTGGTCCAGGTGGATAACCCTACTCGGTCACAGATATTCGAGTCTGTGGGCTGGTTTGCCCCCTCTGGTAGTGTACTGTTGGTTATAAACTGACCAGTTTCTATCGACCTTGAAGCTTTTGGTAGTGGCGAGTAGCGAAGTCTGTTGGACAAAGTTTAAATTAAATTAAAGAACAGTACTTCCGGAATAGGTGGCGATCTGGATGGGAATTAGTGGAACTAAAGTTTTTAATAATCTTTTCTAAATGATTAATTCAATCTTTGCTAAATAATTAAATCTCTTTTTACCTTTTTTTATGTATTTAAATTTACCTTAATAAGTTTTTTTATGACAAGTCTTCAACTATCATGCCATTAGTCCTTTTTTATCTTGCGGGCTTGTCGCTGATTGGCCTCACCAAAATCACGATTTCTTGTTCAGGCAGATGACGCCGTGGACTCTTTCTCTCTCTCTTTGGATTCAATTGACGTGAGACATTACATTTTTGTTTTCTTCCTTTTTTAAATTTGAATTAATTAACCAATCAACTTATAAAAAGGAAGAAAACAAAAAGTAAGTTTACACGTCAATTGAATCCAAAGAGAGAGTGAAAGAGTCCACGGCGTCATCTGCCTGAACAGGAAATCGTGATTTTGGTGAGACCAATCAGCGACAAGCCCGCAAGATAAAAAAAGGATCATTGACATGATAGTTGAAGACTTGACATAAAAAAATACTTACAGTCAACTCTCGATTCTACGACCTTTCACGGTTCCCTGGAAAAGGGTCGTTATTGGAATTTTAACAGATTTTGTTCCACCCCTGACCTTCATACGAAAAAATTGCATTTCTTAGAGAACAAATAGCGTGGGTCATCAAAAATCGTTCACAAAATCCAACCAAAAACGTAACTAAATCAAAATAACAATGTTATACAATAGTATGGGTCGTCAAAAATTGTTCACAAAATCAAGCCAAAATAGTAACCGAATCGAGAATCGAAATAACAATGGCAAAAGCAA
>JBCFYV010002255.1:32689314-32734341 GCA_039000515.1 Timema cristinae
AACACATGAGCGTAGTATCAACGAACGTTTTTTTTGACTGACTGACCTTGGTCACAGAACGTTAGTATACGCCCAAAAACCAATAGAAAAGAAAAATGGACGATGTTGAAGCCGCGGTTATCGTTTATGCTGCATTCAGAACGTGTAAAATAAAAGGAAGCAAAGAAAATGTTGGGGCATCCCATAAACAGTGAAAGACTATTACACACTATATGGGCGTCATAGGGATGACGAAAAGTTTTTCAATTATTTTTGTATGTCCCAATCATCCTTTGATGAATTTTTGGCAAAACAAAACAAAGGATTACGCATCAGAATACTAATATGAGACTTGCGATACCAGCGGAAGAGATGCTTGCTGTTACTTTAAGGTAAGTAGGGCCTTATTGTGACTAATAATCAAAATTTGGCGCCACTAGGTTCTGTACCATTGAGGGTGTGGAAACACACACATTAGGAAATTATATAAATATATAATCAATTTATACACATACTTTGTGGAACTTCTTTATTATTAGAAGGAAAATAAAGAAACATTTAATTTAGTTTATACTTATTTTTCTGACTAATTTATTAATAAAAATAAGCATAAAAATTCCTTATTTAGTGTTTATTATTATGTTTTAAATAGAATTTGATTAATAATCATTAAATGAGTCCATTGAAGAATCAGTGAGGTTCGTTGACGCACTTGATGGCGGATCATCACCAACAGGAAAAAACTGGGTGAAGTATGACGTTAATGGTGTTGCTGAGCGATGTTGATTTATATACTGTGGCTGTTTGCTGATGGACTCTTGGTGCATGATTTTATGAGGAGGATAATATGGCGTTGCAACAGAAGAAATACTAGGGACAATGGTTTGTTTAGATCGTTTAATATGTTGTAATAGTTCCATAACTTTAATTCTGAAATGCATTTTATCATCCATTGTGAAGGTTTTTACTACCGGCAGTGTTGACTTGTAAAATGATAAATCCTCGTCAGTAGTATATGGTGGGATTTGTTCGATTTGGCAATAAGCCAACAACTGACGTATGAGAGTATGGTAGTGACGTTTGGTGACGTCCTGGAATGCATTTGATCCTCACGTCACAGATTTGAATGAATTATAATATTAAGTGCGAGGCACAGTGACGTAATTAATTGTGTTTACGTTTTTACAGTGACATCATAAGATAATTAATTGTGGTTGGACGTATGAGAATATAGTAGTGACGTTTCGTAATGACGTCACATTATATATCAGATTTGAATGAATTATAATATTAAGTGTACAGTGACATCTAATTGTGCAGGAGTGTGTACATCGACATCATAAGATAATTAATGTGGTGACGTCACGGAATGCATATCAATTATAGATTTGAATGAATTATAATTCTTACTTAAAGTGAGCGACGTTTTCCATTTATGACTAAAATATATCATTTAAACAGTAGGAAAATTTGATTCTCAACTGAGTTAGTATTCAGTGTAAACATAGCTAGAGTATCTGGTGAAAGACAATGCGCAAAAAAAAAGAATTGAATTGAATAAAATTATAATTTTCTGTTTTGTCAAATAAGTTTCAACTGAGTATGTATGTATTTGCTCTCAACTGAGTTAATATTCAGTATAAACCTAGATATGAACCAAACTGTTTTCGTTGGTTTCCATACTGTGAGTTTTTTTTAAATGGCAAACATAAGCTTTAAACAGTTGGAAAATTTTACTCTACACTTAGTATAAACCTACTTATGAAATCTCTCCCGCTAAAATAAAACCAGTTTTCAGACAAAGTGAAGAAAGGTCAGCCAAGATCATTTCGTTTATACAAGTTTTAGCAAGTCGTTTTGCATTGAATGTTCAGTCTTTTATTTTATTTACGTAATATGTTAAATAATATATCTTTTTTAAATACAATAAATAATATGAATTGTAGAAAATCCACCTCTGACTGTAATCAGTTTAAATGTTTAGTATAATTATATATATATATATATATATATATATATATATATATATATATATATATATATATCAAATTAAAATAATTGAAATAAATAGACTAGATTTGCAAACATGTTTATCACTTTATTTTTTAGAATACAGTCTTATAAAAATTTATAACTACACAGAGGATTGCTTTATTAAACAAAATACACGATTAAAATTTATTTTAATTTCTGATTTCATAGATAGTAGGACGTTTGAATCATATTTAATTATACACTAAAAAGATACATGCACAAATATATAATTTAAATGAGAGAGAAATAGTATTAGAAATGAAAAAATAAATACAAGTTTTTCACATTTAATTTTAATAAAAAATATACATATTTCATATAATTGAATACATAAAACAATTATGAACGCATATTAGTTACATAGTATAATTAAAGACAAATTTCATATGCATGTTTTACTGATTACATAAAACAATTATGCAGGTATACACAGAGTATAATTATAAATAGTGTTTAGGAGTTACTTTTATTTCAATTTTTAACCAGTATTACCAAAGATTAAAACTATTACCTGGACGGTACAATCCTAAGCTTGATAGAATTGTCATCCTCAATTCCATCATAAATTAATACAAACTTTGATTTATTAACAAAGTCAATTTGCTCTAATGTCCAGATTTTGGAATACTTTTTAGGCAGAAAAAAACCTACGATGTTATCATTTAAATAGGCTTTTACATAAATAGCCCTACCGAACCTATTAGTTCTTTCGTCAAAAGATATGTCTAATTTTGTATTCTCAGTTAAACTTCGTAGAGAAATATATTGAATGTCGGTTTTGGCTGAGTTGAAGTCCTTTATATACTTGTCCATACCTTGAAAAAAATTCAAAAAATATATTATAGAAATAATAAGACAGAAACTTTTAAAAAATAAATAAAAATAATAATTATAAACTACCTTGATTTACTCTGCTGTAGTTTTATATGCACTCAGATCACCCCACCTAGCTTGTAGGTTGGTCTCGGAAGCTACGGGTAGATCGAAGTCTAATGCAGGTGGCTGTTTAAACACAAGTCTTCAACTGATTCCATTTTAATAATTTTAACTTCTTAAATACACAGCGTATTTATCCGGTACTGTCTAGCTCTCAAGGTGAACAACATCAACTATCTATCTTTCTAATTAGGTATTCAACTTACAACTCACTACCAGATAGCCATCGAGTCACGATTATAAAGAGCAAGGCCGAGCGTGTATCTTTCTAATTAAATATTCAGGTCGCTTGTGAAAGGTCAACTACAATTGATGGAGAAGTGTAGAAATCAACACACATGATTTTGAAAGGTCAACCACATTTGACTTTCCGCATAAAATATCAAACCCAGGTTGTTTGTTAATGATTAAAGAATATATATAAGAAAAAGCAGTAGAAATATACCCGGAACAGAGCAGTTATTTTACGAACACAATTATTTTGGAAGGACCCCCCTGCGGGACGGCGTTTAGAATAGTCCCGCAGTAACCCCTGCTTGTCGTAAGAAGCGACTAAAAGGGGAGGCTTCTGTGCAGGACGTACCTCGTGTGGGACAAACTTATCCTATATCTTTCCTTTCACATCATTTTCTTCTTCCTTCACTTTTCCCCTTTTTTTCACCCTTCCCCCTTCTCTTTACCTAACCTTACCTCTTTCTTCCTTTCCCCCACCGTTCATCATGGACAGAGGCCTTTGGCCTTTCCGTTGACGACCTTGGCTACTAACCCGGCTCTTCTCTGTTTATTATTGGATACCACTGCCTTGAGCTCCTAAATGAAAGTGCGCCGGCTGCAATACCTTAGTAGAAGGGCCTTAGGGATGACAATAACCGGGTACCCTACTTTGGGAAAAGATCGGTTTTGTTCATGAGGGCCCGGACGTAAAATTGGCACTTTCCTACAACCACTTGCTGCGACGACCTCTGTCTCGGCGATGCTCTATGCGAAGGTTGTCATGTCTAGCGTCGTATAGAGCCTCTCGTCGGGACAGTTAACAGGGCCATATGTGGTAGTACCAAGTTGGGTCACCCTGGGTCTACGATCCGAGTATTGTGTAGGTTGTCCCCAATAATGGCATGGCCGACAACATTGTCGCCGCTGGCACCGTACTGCCAAACACTGCTGGCAACTCACTGCCCGGCCCGTCGCAGGGTCGTAATATAGATAAGAGGCGGAAACGGGTAAGGCCGTCCAGCCCTTTAATTGAAAAATTCCAGGAAGTGGTGAGGCCCCAGCCCCGCTTCCTGGTTATGTCTCGAATGGATGAAAATGAGAACCTCAAGCGTGTCAGCCCATTTGTCCTCGAAAGAGTGATAAGTGGAGCTGCCGAGTCTGGGGTTTCAATTAGAAAACTGCGCGATGGCACGATTATGATCCAGACGGAAAACGACCTTCAGACAAGGAAAATAATGGCAATAACTACAATACCGTTGAGCCCCTCGAATCATTTAAGGGTGAAGGTGGAACCGCACAGGTTCCTCAATGTTTGCAAGGGAGTGGTCACTTCCTATGACCTCGACTGCGTAAGCATTGAGAACATCTGTGAGGAGCTTTCCCCTCAACATGTCAACGAAGTATATAGGATCACCATCAAAAGGAACGATGTAGTGAAGAACACTGATAGTTATATTCTAACATTTGCCACTCCTTCCTTACCAAAGGAGGTCCGAGCTGGCTTCCACGTGCTCAGGGTCCGGCCGTATGTCCCCAACCCTCGGCGCTGTTTTCAGTGCCAGGAGTTTGGGCATACGAAGCTGCGATGCCGTGGTAAGCCAACCTGTGCAGATTGTGGACAGGAGGCACACGAACAACCATGCGAGTCTCCTAAATTCTGCATTAATTGCAAGGGTCCTCATTCTGCCTGGTCTCGGTCCTGTCCGAATTGGAAAGTAGAGAAAAAAGTCCTGGAGATCCAAACAGAAAAGAAGATCCCTTATGCCCAGGCACGCAAAGAGTATACTGCACTGCAAGCTCCGGTATTTCAAAGTTCCTACAGCCAAATTGTCACCCAAAATATAAATTGCCCTAACTGCCACTGCGCAGTTAATATTGCAAAGACTCCTACAAGACCTGTGTCACTCGTCTCTATTCGAGACAAACAAAAAGAGCCGGCATCATCTGAGGTGATGCAGAAAATAATAGAAGTGGCGAAACCCTCACAAAAGTCGCCACCACCACCTGTACCCCCGAGGAGACCCCCTCTGGGAACACCCCCGATCCCACCTCGGGGAACTCCCCCGAGCCCTCCCCGGGGAACTCCCCCAAGCCCTCCTCGGGGAAATAAATTGCATGTGGCCACTGTTGAGTTGCTCACTCTCGCCTCTGTGCCTCCAGAGGACGGGATGAGTGGCGAAGCAGGTGAGGCCGTAGAGGCGAGTCCCACTGGTGCCTTGAAGAAGGACCAGCGAGAGACCGCCGAAAAGAATACTATTAAAAAAGCGTCGAAGGCCTTAACAAAGCCTTCGCGCAAGGATCCGACTATCCAGTCTCTCCAAAATAAGCCGAAGCTTCTCCTGAAGCGAGAGGTACAGGAGAGACTGGGAAAGGCAAGAGGGCCTAAAAAGGGCCTCAACAAATTTTTATTCTTAAAGGATAGTGAAATGGATTGCGAGGATAACTAAATTTCATACTAATAACTTATGTCGCTACTACAATGGAATTGTAGGGGTTTCTATGCTCGTGTAGAGGAAATCAAACTAATAATTTCTTCCCTTCATCCTTCCATCTTGTGTTTGCAGGAGACCCACTTCCGCCCAACTGACAACCCGATGCTTCGTGGGTACGATGTGTATCGTACCGACAAGCCTTTCTTTGATCGGGCTAGCTGATGTGTGGCTATATTCGCACGAAGTACTATATATCATAAGAATATTAATATTGTTTCTGATCTCCAAGTGATCGCTGTAAGAGTCTCCCTTCCTATGGAGGTAACCGTATGCTTCATCTACCTCCCACCAGGTGAACGTGTTTCCAAGAGGACACTAGAGGCCCTCTTTATACAACTTCCCGCCCCCTATACCATCTTGGGGGACTTTAACGTGCATAACCTGGTGTGGGGGTCTAATTTTACAGACGCCCGCGGGAGGATGGTAGAGGATATTCTTGTCTCGGGAAACCTGGTGTTAATGAACACCGGGACCCAGACACACTTCTCCACCTTTAATGGTGTATCCTCTGCCATCGACCTAGCTCTATGTAGCCCCGGGATTGCTGCTCACTTCCTTTGGGAGGTTCACTCGGACCTATGTGGCAGCGATCACTTTCCAATTCTGCTTTCAAAAATCCAAGATCCTCCCAGTACAGCACGGTTACCCCAATGGGTTCTTAAACGTGCTAACTGGGATAAATTCCGCGAGCTCGCCGTATTCGACGAACCCCATTCTCCCGACGTCGATGTTAAGGCTGGGCAATTTACTTCGACGGTCATAACGGCGGCGAGGGCATCCATCCCTAAATCCTTGCCAAACCCGCGCCACCGTCCTGTTCCCTGGTGGAACGAGGAGTGCCGGTTGACTATTTCTAACCGTCGAAGAGCCCTGCGTATCTTTAATCGACGTCCTACTTCGGAGAATCTGGAGTCATTCCGGATTCTACGTGCTAGAGCTCGCCGTATTATTCGAGAAAGCAGAAGAGAGTCTTGGAGACAGTTTATAACTACCCTTACTATTTCCACTCCCACAACCAAGGTTTGGGTACACATTCGTAAAGTACGTAGTAGCAAAAATACCATTTATAATATACCCGCACTCATGTCTAACGGTTCACTTGTCTCCTCCCCTATGGAGGTCGCCAATGTATTGGGCTCGATGTTCGCCGCTATTTCTAGCACTGCGCCCCCCCTGCGGACGGGGTTTAGAATAGTCCCGTAGTAACCCCTGCTTGTCGTAAGAAGCGACTAATAGGGGAGGCTTCTGTGCAGGACGTACCTCGTGTGGGACAAACCTATCCTATATCTTTCCTTTCACATCATTTTCTTCTTCCTTCACTTTCCCCCTTTTTTCACTCTTCCCCCTTCGCTTTATCTGGCCTTACCTTTTTCTTCCTTTCCCCCTTTTTTCACTCTTCCCCCTTCGCTTTATCTGGCCTTACCTTTTTCTTCCTTTCCCCCACCGCTTCCTGCTCAGAGGCCTTTGGCCTTTCCGTTGACGACCTTGGCAACTAACCCGGCTCTTCTCTGTTTATTATTGGATACCACTGCCTTGAGCTCCTAAATGAAAGTGCGCCGGTTGCAATACCTTAGTAGAAGGGCCTTAGGGATGACAATAACCGGGTACCCTACTTTGGGAAAAGGTCGGTTGCGTTCACGAGGGACCGGACGTAAAATTGGCACTTTCCTACACCCACTTGCTGCGACGACCTCTGTCTTGGCGATGCTCTATGCGAAGGTTGTCATGTCTAGCGTCGTATATAGCCTCTCGTCGGGACAGTTAACAGGGCCATATGTGGTAGTACCAACTTGGATCACCCTGGGTCTACGATCCGAGTACTGTGTAGGTTGTCCCCAATTACGGCATGGCCGATAATTTTGTCGCCGCTGGCATCGTACTGCCAAACCCTGCTGGCAACTCAATGCCCGGCCCCTCACAGGGTCGTAATATTGATAAGAGGCGGAAACGGGTAAGGCCGTCCAGCCTTGTTTTGATAAAAAGCCAGGAAGTGGTGAGGCCCCAGCTCCGCTTCCTGGTGATGTCTCGTGTGAATGAAACTGAAGGCCTGAAACGTGTCAGCACATTTATCCTCGAAAGAGTGATAAATGGAGCAGCGAAATCGGAAGTCTCAATAAGGAAACTGCGTGATGGCACCATCATGATTCAGACCACGACTGACACACAGTCTTCAAATATAATGGCCATCTCCGAAATACCGTTGAGCAATACGACTCATATACCGGTGAAGGTGGAACCTCACAGGTTCCTCAATGTTTGCAAGGGAGTGGTCACTTGGTATGACCTCGACTGCGTAAGCATCGAGGATATCTGTGAGGAGCTTTCCCCTCAGCATGTCACCGAGGTCTACCGTATCATTACCAAAAAGAACGGACAAGAGAAAAAGACGGATACATACATCCTCACCTTTGCGACTCCCATCCTCCCAAAGGAGGTTCGAGCGGGCTTCCATGTGCTCAGTCAGGCCATACGTTCCCAATCCTCGGCGCTGCTTTCAGTGCCAGGAATTTGGGCATACGAAGCTGAGATGCCGTGGAAGGCCAACCTGTGCGGATTGCGGACAGGAGGCTCACGATACACCGTGTGAGTCTCCTAAGCTCTGCGTCAACTGCAAGGGTCCGCATTCTGCTTGGTCTTGGACCTGTCCGAAATGGAAGGTGGAGAAAAAAGTCCTGGAGATCCAATGTGAAAAGAAGATCCCTTATGCCCAGGCCCGCAAGGAATATATATCCAGTCAAGCTCCGGTATTTCAGACATATTATAGTCAGATTGTAAGCCAGAACATAAATTGCCCCAACTGCCATTGTGCAGTTAATATTGCCAACACGACTACACGACCTGTGCCACTCGTCTCTACTCGAGACACTCAAAGACAACCAGCACCATCTATGGTGGTGCCAAAATTAGTAAAAGGGGCGACACCCTCGCCGAAGTAGCCTCCACCACCTTTACCCCCGAGGAGGCCACCTTGGGGAGCGCCCTCGAGCCCTCCTGGGGGGACCCCACCGAGCCTTCCTCGTGGGCCCCCTCCGAGCCCTCCTCGAAGGGCCACGCCGGGCCCCAATCGGGGAACACCCCCGAGCCCTCCTCGGGGTCCTAAACCATGTGCGACCGTTGTCGAGCCGCTCAACCCCGCCTCAGGAACTCCGGAGGTCGGGATGAGTGGTGGTACAGATGAGGTCGCAAAGGCGAGTCCCACTGGTGCCTTGAGTAAGGATCCGCAAGGGACCGCCGAAAAAATTATTTTAAAAAAAGCGTCGAAGGCTTTAACAAAGCCTTCGCGTAAGGATCCCCCGTCCCAGTCTCTACAGGACAAACCAAAGCCTCTCCTGAAGCGGGAGGTCCAAGAGAAATTGGGAAAAGCAAGAGGACCTAAAAAAGTCCTCAATAAAATTTTTATTTTTAAAAGATACTGTTATGGATTGTGAGGATAATTAATTAAATTATATATTAATAAATAATGTCGCTACTACAATGGAATTGTAGGGGTTTCTATGCTCGTGTAGAGGAAATTAAACTACTAATTTCTTCCCTGCATCCTCCCATCTTGTATTTGCAGGACCCCCCTGCGGGACGGGGTTTAGAATAGTCCCGCAGTAACCCCTGCTTGTCGTAAGAAGCGACTAAAAGGGGAGGTTTCTGTGCAGGACGTACTTCGTGTGGGACAAACCTATCCTATATCTTTCCTTTCACATCATTTTCTTCTTCCTTCACTTTCCCCCTTTTTTTCACTCTTCCCCCTTCGCTTTATCTACCCTTACCTTTTTCTTCCTTTCCCCCACCGTTCATCCTGCACAGAGGCCTTTGGCCTTTCCGTTGACGACCTTGGCAACTAACCCGGCTCTCCTCTGTTTATTATTGGATACCACTGCCTTGAGCTCCCGAATGAAAGTGCGCTGGTTGTAATATCTTGGTAGAAGGGCCTTAGGGATGACAACCGGGTACCCTACCTTGAGAAAAGACCGGTTGCGTTCATGAGGGTCCCGGACGTAAAATTAGCACTTTCCTGCATACACTTGCTGCGGTGACCTCTCTCCCGACGATGCTCCATGTGAAGGTTGTCATGTCTAGCGTCGTATGGAGCCTCTCGTCGGAAGAGTTAACAGGGCCCTATGTGGTAGAACCAACTGGGATCAACCTGGGTCTACGATCCGAGTACTTTTGCAGGTTGTCCTCCCACTCATGAATGAGTTAATTGTCACAGCTGACACCTTACTGTCCGCTGGCACCGTACTGCCAAGTTCCGCTGGCATCTCACTGCCCGGCCCCTCACAGGGCCGTATTAATGATAAGAGGCGGAAACGGGTAAGGCCGTCCAGCCCTGTTTTGATGAAAAGCCAGGAAGTGGTGAGGCCCCAGCCCCGCTTCCTGGTGATGTCTCGAGTGGATGAAAGTGAAGATCTGAAACGTGTCAGCCCATTTATCCTCGAAAGAGTGATAAATGGAGCAGTGAAATCGGAAGTCTCAATAAGGAAACTGCGTGATGGCACCATTATGATTCAGACCACGACTGACACACAGTCTTCAAATATAATGGCCATCTCCGAAATACCGTTGAGCAATACGACTCATATACCGGTGAAGGTGGAACCTCACAGGTTCCTCAATGTTTGCAAGGGAGTGGTCACTTGTTATGACCTCGACTGCGTAGGCATTGAGGATATCTGTGAGGAGCTTTCCCCTCAGCATGTCACCGAGGTCTACCGTATTATTACCAAAAAGAACGGACAAGAAAAGAAGACGGATACGTATATCCTCACATTTGCGACTCCTACCCTTCCGAAGGAGGTCCGAGCAGGCTTCCACGTGCTCAGGGTCCGGCCGTATGTCCCTAACCCTCGGCGCTGTTTTCAGTGCCAGGAATTTGGGCATACGAAGCTGCGATGCCGTGGTAAGCCAACCTGTGCGGATTGTGGACAGGAGGCTCACGAAACACCATGCGAGTCTCCTAAATACTGCGTCAACTGCAAGGGTCCGCATTCCGCCTGGTCTCGGGCCTGTCCAAAATGGAAGGTAGAGAAGAAAGTCCTGGAGATACAATCTGAAAAGAAGATCTCATATGCCCAGGCACGCAAGGAATACGTATCATGTCAAGCTCCGGTATTTCAAACTTCATATAGCCGGATTGTCAGTCAAAATATAAACTGTCCCAACTGCCATTGCGCAGTTAATATTGCTAAGGAGCCAACGCGACCAGTGCCATTGGTCTCTTCTCGAGACATTTATGTTGATTCCGCGCCAACTTCTGTGGCGCCTAAATTTTTAAAGGAGGCCAAACCGCCACAACGATCATCTCCCCCACCTATACCCCCGAGGAGACCTCCTCGAGGAACTCCCCCGAGCCCACCTCGGGAACACCCCCGAGCCCGCCTCGGGGAACACCCCCGAGCCCGCCTCGGGGAACACCCCCGAGCCCGCCTCGGGAAACCCCCCCGGGCCCGCCTCGGGGCATTAAAACAAGGGCGGCCGTTGTTGAGCCTCTCACACCCACCTCTGGACTTCCGGAGGTGGGGACGAGTTGCGGAACAGTTGAGGCCGCTAAGGCGAGTCCCACTGGTGCCTTGAAGAAGGACCAGCGAGAGACCGCCGAAAAATTTTTTATTAAAAAAACGTCGAAGGCCTTAAAGCCTTCGAACAAGGATCAGACTACCCAGTCTCTCCAAAATAAGCCGAAGCCTCTCCTGAAGCGAGAGGTACAGGAGAGACTGGGAAAGGCAAGAGGGCCTAAAAAGGGCCTCAACAAATTTTTATTCTTAAAGGATAGTGAAATGGATTGCGAGGATAATTAAATTTCATACTAATAACTTATGTCGCTACTACAATGGAATTGTAGGGGTTTTTATGCTCGTGTAGAGGAAATTAAACTAATAATTTCTTCCCTGCATCCTTCCATATTGTGTTTGCAGGAGACCCACTTCCGCCCAACTGACAGCCCGATGCTTCGTGGGTACGATGTATATCGTACCGACAAGCCATTCTTCGATCGGGCTAGCGGAGGTGTGGCTATACTTGCACGTAGCAATATATATAATAAGTCTATAAATATTGTATCTGATCTCCAAGTGATCGCTGTCAGAGTCTCCCTTCCTATAAGAAGTAACTGTATGCTGCATCTACCTCCCACCAGGTGAACTGTTTCAAAGAGGAGCCTAGAGGCCCTCTTTAAACAACTTCCCGCCCCCTATATTATCTTGGGGGACTTTAACGCACACAACCTGGTGTGGGGGTCTAATTATACAGACGCCCGCGGGAGGATGGTAGAGGATATTCTTGTCTCGGGAAACCTGGTGTTAATGAACACCGGGACCCAGACACACTTTTCCACCTTTAATGGTGTATCCTCTGCCATCGACCTAACTCTATGTAGCCCCGGGATCGCTGCCCACTTCCTTTGGGAGGTCCACTCGGATCTATGTGGCAGCGATCACTTTCCCATTTTGCTTTCGCTAATTGAAGACCCTCCCGGTATAGCACGTGCACCACAATGGGTGCTTAAACGTGCTGACTGGGATAAATTTCGCGAGCTCGCCGTATTTGTACAACCCCTATCTCCGGACGTCGATGTTAATATTGCCCATTTTACTTCGACGGTCATCATGGCGGCGAGGGAATCTATCCCTAAATCCTCGCCAAACCCGCGCCACCATCCTGTTCCCTGGTGGAACGAGGAGTGTAGATTGGCCATTTCTGACTGTAGAAGAGCATTACGTCTCTTCCATCGGCGTCCTACCTTGGATAATCTAGAATCATTCCGGATTATGCGTGCTCGAGCTCGCCGTATCATTCGTGAAAGCAGAAGAGAGTCTTGGAGACAGTTTATAACTACCCTTACAATTTCCACTCCCACAACTAAGGTTTGGGACAATATTCGTAAATTACGTAGTAGCAAAAATACCATCAATAACATACCTGCCCTCATGTCAAATGGTACGCTTGTCTCCTCCCTTGTGGAGGTCGCCAATGTATTGGGCTCTATGTTCACCGCCATATCTAGCACTGCAAGCTACTCAAATGAGTTTGCAGCGCATAAGCGGAACATAGAGCGCCATTCTATTGACTTTGGTCAGAGTCAGGGGGAGGATTACAACTCCCCCTTTACTTTAGATGAACTGACCTATGCCATGTCCCAGGCGGGTAGCACAGCTCCTGGCCCCGACGACATTAATTATGAAATGTTGCGCCAGTTACCCCCTGCTGGACGAGCATGTCTGTTGGACCTCTACAATAGTGTTTGGGAATCTCGTCAGTTCCCAACACTGTGGAGGCAAGCAACAATTATCCCTCTATATAAAAGTGGCAAGGAAAAATTAGAACCAACTAGTTATAGACCGATAGCCTTAACTAGTTGTGTATGCAAAATATTGGAAAAAATGATAAATAAACGATTAATATGGTATTTAGAATCCCGCAATCTACTATCAAATATTCAATGTGGTTTTCGCCGCAACCGATCTACGGTGGATCATCTCGTCCGTCTCGAGACGGCAGTTCGTGACGCCTTTCTCCATAAACAGCATCTTTTGGCAGTTTTCTTTGACTTGGAGAAAGCGTACGATACCACATGGCGGTACGGCATTTTAAAAACCCTTTTTAACTGGGGGTTCCGTGGGAACCTCCCTGTTTTTATAGCTAATTTTATGTCAGATAGACACTTCCGGGTAAGGTTAAACAACACCTTATCCGATGATTTTATTCAAGAAAATGGGGTGCCCCAGGGCAGTATTTTAAGCTGTGCGTTGTTCGCCATTGCAATAAATGGCATTGTGGACAACGTACACCTTCCTGTCCGTTCATGCCTCTTTGTGGATGACTACGCAATTTATTGTAGTTCATCGAGTCTCCACAGGGCTGAACGGCAGATACAACTCTCTGTCAACAATCTATGGTCGTGGGCATCGCGTAATGGCTTTCGCTTCTCTTCAGCCAAGACGACGGTCGTCCACTTCCATAGATTACGTGGAATACAACAAGCCCCCAGTATTTTAATGAATCACGTTGTTTTACCTGTCTCGGAGACCGTAAAGTTTCTGGGACTTTTATTTGATTTTAAATTAACCTGGATTCCCCACATCAAAGACCTGAAAGCGAGGTGCATAAAAGCACTCAACCTGCTTAAAGTGGTTAGCGGTCGGTCCTGGGGGGCTGATAGGGAAACCTTGATGCGCCTGTATAGGGCCTTGGTAAGATCGAAACTAGATTACGGCAGTTTAGTGTATGCATCAGCGAGACCTTCGGCGTTGAAGATGCTGGATAGTGTCCACCATGCTGGCATACGACTGGCTACTGGTGCATTTCGTACCAGTCCAGTCGTCAGCATCTGTGCCGACGCCGGTGAGCCCCCTCTCTCTTACCGGCGGTCCTATCTTCTGGCATCTTACGTTTCAAAACTTCACTGCATGCCGGAGCATGTTGCCTACCGACCTGTGTTTCATCCCCCTAACCGTGTCTTGTATGAAACCAAATGGCGTAGTGCAAGGCCGGTTGGGATCAGGATGCTATCGGTATTCGACACGTGTGGGATAGTCCTGCCAAAGGCTATCCCCACATACCCAGGTCGAGTTTCTCCCTGGAAGATTCGCCTACCTCAATGCCATTATGATCTTGCCAAGTTCCCTAAAGCGACCACCCCGCCGATTATATATGAGAGGACATTTAATGAGCTCCTCTCCACTCGCTTTCAGGGCTTTGAGCGCATCTATACGGATGGCTCCAAGTGTGGTGCTTCCGTGGGATGCGCATTTGTTGTGGAGGGAAACAATTTTAAATTTGGTTTACCTGGTGAATCCAGTGTTTTTATGGCTGAATTATTCGCCATTTTTAAATCTCTGTGTTTTGTGTATCGTAAGTGTCACCGTTCTGTTCTCATCTGCACGGATTCCATGAGTGCTATGTTGGCATTGTCCACTCTCTACTCGTGGAATCCTCTCGTGCAGATGATTCACGAACAAATTTTAAAAATTGATTCATTAAGCACCCGGCTCGCCTTTTGCTGGATTCCTGGTCACGCTGGTCTTCCAGGAAATGAACTGGCGGACCAGGCGGCCAAGGAGGCAGCACGTATGCCTCCGGAGGCGAGTTTGGGTGTCATGTTTTTAGATCTAAAGGGTTATGTTCGGCGTGGAGTCTTACGCACCTGGCACGAGCAGTGGGTCTCGACCCCTGCTCAGAACAAGCTGCGGTCCATCAGGGACGGTGTGTCGCGATGGCCCTCTTCTATACGAAAGTCTAGAAGAGAGGAGGTCATCGTGACGATACTCCGCGTCGGGCATACTGCATTGACCCATAGTTTTTTACTAAGAGGGGATCCACCTCCAGTGTGTGAGTTTTGTGATACTCCCCTTAGTGTGCATCACATTTTGGTGGAGTGTCGCAAACTAGCCCCTATCCGTCTGGCTCTTGATTTTAAAGGTGACTTACGTTTTTTATTACGCGATAGTGCGGATGGAGTTATTTGTTTACTCCGTTTTATACGCCAGGCGGATCTTTTTAATGCCATTTGAGTCACTTTTATAAAGTGGCTCTTTTGGATAATATCTCATATTGAGATCTTTTTAACAGTTTTATTACAATTTAACATGTTGTTTTGTCTTTTTAACGTATTATCATTTTAACATGTTTTGTCTTTTTAACGTGTTATATTTTAATATGTTTGTTTTGTCTTTTTATTGGAGTGATACACTTGTGGTTTTTTTTTAGCAGGTGTATCACTTAATTTATACCATGAATCCATTTGAGCACTCCTATGGAGTGTCTCAGATGGTGAATGTTTTATCTCTTTCCCCTATGGGGATTTTATTATGGTTTTAATATATTTCAAGGCCCTAATGACCTAGATGTGTCGATGGGCCTTTAAACCACAATAATAATAATAATAATATTTGCAGGAAACCCACTTCCGCCCAACTGACAACCCGATGCTTCGTGGGTACGATGTATATCGTACCGACAAGACACTCTTTGATCGGGCTAGCGGAGGTGTGGCTATATTTGCACGTAGCAACATATATCATAAGTTTATAAATATTGTCTCTGATCTCCAAGTGATTGCTGTCAGAGCCTCCCTTCCTATGGAGGTAACCGTATGCTGCATTTACCTCCCACCAGATGAACGTGTTTCCAAGAGGACTCTAGAGGCCCTCTTTATACAACTTCCCGCCCCCTATATCATCTTGGGGGACTTTAACGCGCATAACCTGGTGTGGGGGTCTAATTTTACAGACACCCGCGGGAGGATGGTGGAGGATATTCTCGTCTCGGGAAACCTGGTGTTAATGAACACCGGGACCCAGACACACTTCTCCACCTTTAATGGTGTATCCTCTGCCATCGACCTTGCCCTATGTAGCCCCGGGATTGCTGCTCACTTCCTTTGGGAGGTTCACTCGGACCTATGTGGCAGCGATCACTTTCCCATTCTGCTTTCACAAATTCA
This sequence comes from Timema cristinae, assembly GCA_039000515.1. Taxonomy (NCBI): domain Eukaryota; kingdom Metazoa; phylum Arthropoda; class Insecta; order Phasmatodea; family Timematidae; genus Timema; species Timema cristinae. The sequence continues at coordinate 32,705,401 of JBCFYV010002255.1, forward strand.
AGATCCCCCCAGTACAGCACGGTTCCCCCAATGGGTTCTTAAACGTGCCGACTGGGATAAATTCCGCGAGCTCGCCGTTTTCCACGAATCCCTTTCTCCTGACGTCGATGTAAAGACTGGGTATTTTACTTCAACGGTCATCGCGGCGGCGAGGGCCTCCATCCCTAAATCCGCGCCACCGTCCCGTTCCCTGGTGGAGCGAGGAGTGTCGGTTGGCTATTTCTGACTGTCGAAGGGCCCTACGTCTTTTTCACCGACGTCCTACTCTGGAGAATCTGGAGTCATTCCGGATTCTACGTGCTCGAGCTCGCCGTGTCATTCGTGAAAGTAGAAGAGAGTCTTGGAGAAAATTTATTTCAACCCTTACAATATCCACTCCCACAACTAAGGTTTGGGATAATATCCGTAAATTACGTAATAGCAACAATTCCAACAACAATATACCTGCCCTCATGTCTAACGGTTCACGTGTCTCCTCCCTTGTGGAGGTCGTAAATGTATTGGGCTCGATGTTCGCCGCTATTTCTAGCACTACGAGCTACACTAAGGAGTTCGCATTTCATAAGAGGAATATCGAGCGCCATGCTATTGACTTTGGCCAAAGTCGGGGGGAGGATTATAACTCCCCCCTTACCAAAGATGAACTGACCTACGCCCTGTCCCAGGCCGGCAGCACAGCCTCTGGTCCAGACGACATTCATTACGAGACGTTGCGTCAGCTGCCCCCTGCCGGACAGGCATTTCTTTTAGACTTCTATAATAGTGTTTGGGAATCTCATCAGTTCCCCTCACTATGGAGCAAGCAACCGTTATACCTATACATAAAAATGGCAAGGATAAATTAGAGCCAACTAGCTATAGACCGATAGCTTTAACTAGTTGTGTGTGTAAAATATTGGAAAAAATAATTAATAAGCGACTTATATGGTATTTAGAATCCCGCAATCTGCTATCTAATATTCAATGTGGTTTTCGCCGTAACCGATCCACGGTGGATCACCTTGTCTGTCTAGAGACGGCTATTCATGACGCTTTTTTCCATAAGCAGCATCTTCTGGCTGTCTTCTTCGATCTGGAGAAAGCGTACAATACCACCTGGCGGTACGGCATTTTGAAAACGCTTTTTAACTGGGGGTTTCGAGGAAACCTTCCTTCTTTTATATCTAATTTTATGTCGGATAGACACTTCCGGGTAAGGTTGAATAACACCTTATCTGATGATTTTATTCAAGAAAATGGGGTGCCTCAGGGTAGTATTCTGAGCTGTACGTTGTTCGCTATCGGGATAAATAGTATTGTGGACAACCTGCGCTCACCTGTTCGTTCATGCCTTTTTGTGGATGACTACGCAATTTATTGCAGTTCATCAAGTCTTCACAGGGCTGAACGACAGATACAACTCGCTGTAATCAATCTATGGTCGTGGGCATCTCGTAATGGCTTTCGTTTCTCTGCGGCCAAGACGACTGTCGTCCACTTCCATAGATTACGCGGAATACAGCCAGCCCCCAATATTTTAATGAACAACGTTGTTTTACCTGTCTCCGAGACCGTAAGGTTCCTGGGACTTTTATTCGATTTTAAACTAACTTGGATCCCCCACATCAAAGACCTGAAAGCGAGGTGTATCAAGGCATTGAATTTGCTCAAAGTGGTTAGCGGCCGGTCCTGGGGTGCTGATAGGGAAACCTTGATGCGCCTGTATAGGGCCCTGGTCAGATCTAAACTAGATTACGGGAGCTTTGTTTATGGCTCAGCTAGACCCTCGGCGTTAAAGATGCTAGATAGTATCCACCATGCTGGCATTCGAATAGCTACTGGTGCCTTTCGTACCAGTCCAGTCGTCAGCATCTGTGCCGACGCCGGTGAGCCGCCTCTATCTTACCGGCGGTCCTATCTTCTGGCATCTTACGTGTCGAAACTTAATTGCATGGCGCAGTATGTTGCCTATCGTCCTGTGTTTCATCCCCCTAACCGTGTCTTGTATGAAACCAAATGGCGTAGTGCAAGGCCGGTTGGGATCAGGATGCTATCGGTTTTTGACACGTGTGGGATAGTTTTGCCAAAGGCTATCCCCACATCCCCAGGTCGTGTTTCTCCCTGGAAGATACGCCTACCTCAATGCCATTTTGATCTTGCCAAGTTCCCTAAAGCGACCACCCCAAACTTTGTATATGAGAGGACCTTTAATGAGCTCCTCTCCACTCGCTTTCACGGATTCGAGCGCATCTACACTGACGGCTCTAAATCTGGAGCTTCCGTGGGATGTGCTTTTGTTGTGGAAGGATCCAATTTTCAATTTGGTTTACATAAAGAAACCAGTGTTTTTACGGCTGAATTATATGCCATTTTTAAATCTTTGTGTTTTATTTACCGAAGTAGTCACCGTTCTGTCCTCATCTGCACGGATTCCATGAGTGCTCTGTTGGCATTGTCCACTCTCTATTCCTGGAATCCCCTCGTGCAGATGATACATGAGCAAATTTTAAAAATTGATTCATTAATCACCCGGCTCGCCTTTTGCTGGATTCCTGGTCACGCTGTTCTTCCAGGAAATGAGCTGGCGGACCAGGCAGCCAAGGAGGCAGCACGCCTGCCTCCGGATGCGAGTCTGGGTGTCATGTTTTTAGATCTAAAGGGTTATGTTCGGCGTGGAGTCTTACGCACCTGGCACGAGCAGTGGGTCTCGACCCCTTCTCAGAACAAGCTGCGGTCCATCAGGGACGGTGTGTCGCGATGGCCCTCTTCTATACGAAAGTCTAGAAGAGAGGTCATCGTGACGAGACTCCGCGTCGGGCATACATTTCTAACCCACGGATTTTTACTCAGAGGGGATCCACCTCCAGTGTGTGAATTTTGCGATGCTCCCCTTAGTGTGCACCACATTTTGGTTGAGTGTCGCAGATATGCCCCTATTCGCCTGGCCCTTGATTTTAAAGATAACCTTCGTTTTTTATTACGCGACAGCACTGAAGGAGTTATTTGTTTACTCCATTTTATACGCCAGGCGTATCTTTTTAGTGCCATTTGAGTCACTTTTATAAAGTGGCTCATCTGGATTTTATCTCATATTGAGACCCTTTTTAATATTCTAGTATACTTTAATGTTTTTGTCTTGTCGTTTTATCCATTTTAACAAACTTTAATAAAATAATTATTTTAACACGTTAGTTTTGTCTTTTTAACTAATATATTGTTTTAATATGTTTGTTTTGTTTTTTCTTAGAGTGATACACCTGTGGTTTTTTTAGCAGGTGTTTCACTCAATTGTACTTTGAGGGCATTTGAGAACTCCTATGGAGTGTCTCAGGTGGTGAATGATTATATCACTCCCCTATGGGGATTTTATTATGTTTTAAATATATTTCAAGGCCCTAATGACCTCGATGTGTCGATGGGCCTCCAAACCACAATAATAATAATAATAATAATAATAATAATAATGTTTTGTTTTTTATTAGAGTGATACACCTGTGGTTTTTTTTAGTAGGTGCTTCATTCAATTGTACTTTGAGCTCATTTGAGTATTCCTATGGAGTGCCTCAAATGGTTTTTTTTCATATTGAGAACCATTCTTTTTATATTGTACTTTTATATTGTCTCTTCACCTTTTTATATAAACAGGTGAATATTCTGTCTCTCTCCTATGGAGATTTTACTATGTATCTATATAATGCTAAAGCCCTAATGACCTCATTGTATCGATGGGCCTCTAAACACAAATAATAATAATAATAAAGATGGTGATGACTATAGCGGGGCTTGGCAGATCATCTCGTTCGAGATCTTCTCTGCTCCCGGGGATTTCCTCTTTTTCAGTTTTCGTATGTTCTCTTCAACCTCAGGTCTGGATACTGGAGGTGGTGGTTCTTCGATCGGTTCCTCAAAGAATATATTCACCGCTTCTCTGGTCATTGTTGAAAATTCCTCGTCTTGATGCTCGAGGTTTGCCGTGAATTGGTCCTGCAGAGACTCCGCTATTGCTTCGGCTTTTTCCTCAGCTGTGTACTTCATACCTTGTCTTCCGTGGATGACCGATGTTTTGGGTCTTTGGAGCAGCCTTTAAGCCGTTTGGTGATAGACTGGACGTTGTCCCCTCCGTTGACAGTCTCTGAGACAAACTCGTTCCATTGTATAAGCTTTAGTTGTTTGGCCCTTCGGCGAACTTGAGCCCTCAGTCTGTTGTATGCTTCCCTATGCCTCGGGGAGCGGGAAGTCTGCCATTCGTGCCTTGCCTCTCTCTTTTGTGCTATTAACAGATTTAGGTCTGGGTGATCTCTCTTTACATTGATCAACGGAGCTTCATAGACGGTTGACTTTCGATGGGCCTCAAGGAGTGTTGCGGTAAGAAGTGCGATTGAGTGATCCACCTCTTCGATGGTTCTTACCTCCCACTCAACCGGTAATGCTCTTGCCTGTGTGGCTCTCTATTTAAGCCAGTCGGTAATAGGGATGTTCCTTCTGAGGAAGGAATTTCGGATGTTTGTGTTAATCAGCAACTTACAAAAGACCGGGAGATGGTCGGAGTCAAGTTCGATCAGAGTGTGTAGTTCGTCGGGGTGTTGATTTAGGTCAGTGAGTATTATGTCTAGAACATCGGGGTGGTGCCTATAGTTGGAGGGATAGAAAGTAGGTTCCTCAGTTGCCAGGACCCTGTAGTTATTGTGGGTAGCGTGTTGTGTTAGTGCTCGGCCTGCTTGGTTTGCTGAGTGGCTGTTCCAGAGGGTATGTTTGGAATTTAAATCACCGGCGGCAAAGAAATTAGTCTTTGCCGTCAGGGCGTTCAGGTCTTCTTCAGTGAAAGGTACTGTGGGGCTTCTGTAAACGGGCGTAAACAATATCTCTCCCAGTGGTGAAGGGACTACCACCGAGGTTGACTCCATGTTGACCATACCCTGTATGGTTGTGGGGTAGTGGTTTAGATTTTTTTTTATCAGCACTGCGGTCCCTCCTCCCCTTCCGGTAGGCCTGTCTGTCCTGTGGATGTCGTAACCGTAGAAACTCAGTCGTTTGGATGGTATCAAATGTGTCTCGCAGATGAGGGCAATATCGACTCCGTAGGTTTTGGAGGAGCTGTTCCAACTCATGTGCCTGTTGTAATATGCCGTTGGCATTCCAATACATAATGTTTAGGAAGTCTTGTGGCTGAGTTAGGTTAATCATCATTGCAGTAGAAATCAGTAACAGCTTCCAGGAGAGTTAGAGCCTTGGTGGTTTTGTCTGGAGCGGAATTTACCCTGGTCATGTAAAGTTTAAGGTGTGTAAGCAGGCCAGAAAGATTGATTTCCTTGAATATCTGGAAGAGGCCTCTTAGGTCGGAGGTTTCTTTGTGGTTGGCTTCGGTCTCGCTTGGTTTTATGGGGAGTTTTACTACGGCTGTAGCATAAGTCATCCGCTTTGCCGCGGGAGTGTGCGTTGGCGTTGGTCCTGTGAGTGTTCTAAGTATCTGTGTGGCCTGACTCGGTGGAGTCGGTATCGCCACTGGCTTCTGCCCCCCTTGTGTAGGCTTTGGTCTCTGTTTGTCGCGTTTCTCGATTTCTCTCACAAGAACGGGACAGTTTCTGAAATTAGCCGCGTGTTCGCCCTTACAATTGACGCAACGTGCCGGCGTAGTTTTGTCTTTCTTAGCGCATTGTATGGTCAGGTGCTCCCCGAGACACTTGACACACCGGGGTGTTTACGAGCCGAACCGTTGGCAGCGGTGGCACTGGAGTACTATGTTCGCAGACCTTTGGTATTCTTCTATTTTCACAACCGTGTGATTTATGGCCTTGACGCTGTATATTTCAGCTACTGCCTGTACTTTCGCCAGAGTACATACAAATATGGGGAGTGGTCTCGGTGTTGTTGATTGTGGGGTGGCTTTGGTATACAATTGCCTCACGTTAATAGGCTGGAATCCCATTTCAGTGAGTTCTGTGGTTATAGACTCGCACGGCATAGTAGAGTGGAGGCCCTTTATCACCACCTTGAAAGGTCTGTCCCTTTGCATCATGTAGGTGAAGTGCTCAAGGTTAGTTTCCTTCAGGAGCTTCTGTAGTGTTGTGTAGTCTTTCAGGGAGCTAGTGATTACCTTAATTCCTTGTGTCATGCATTGCAGTTTGTAATCGTCTTTCATATGGGTCTTTAACAGTTTGGTTATGTTGTTGTATTCCGCTGTATTGGGAATTACTATCGGTGGAGTTTTTACCTTTTTTGCTGTTGTAGTATCATCATTGTGGGTGGCGTCTGTCGTCTCTTTAGCGGAGCTCTGATGGTCTGTTGTGTGATGTCCACTAGCTAGTGGATCGAATTTGTTTGTTACCTTGATGGTTTTGGAGACCGGGAGGTCCACTCCTGGCTTGGCCCGGTGTTTGCGTTTTAGCGTTGAGACTGGTTCGAAGTTTAATAGTGCTTTGTGCTGGTTCCCTTTTGTGTCCTTTGAGTTTCCAGCGTGTTGGGAGTCTGTGGTAATTTCATCCGTGATCTGTGGTTCCATGTTCTGGTCCTGGGACTCCTCAGACATGGAGTTGTCGTCCTCCTCCTCGGTAACTTCTACGTCAGATTCTGAAGACATTTTTCACTTTTTGGTGGATATGTTTTCACTCTCGCGCGTTTATGGTCCCGACAGCCGGCTAACCGACACTAGCCTTCGCCGAACACGCAAAAAAAAGTTTTTGTATTTGGCCCTGAAATGGGCCGAAAGATTTCTCGCTAAATTTCACTCAAGTTTGTGAATATTCAATCGGTTTTAAAATCACTGGCGGGTTAAAAAACCCGTTGCACCGGGAAGGAAACACATCCCTAAGCCTTAAAAAGGCCCCCGAAGCGCTTAAATCGCAGCTCGATGACACCAAGAGTGAAGTCAACCTTCCAACTCAAGTGATAATCGAGTTTCCCAGTCTAGCTTTTTCAGGCGAAGTCAACCTTCTAGCCTTCCATAGTGTGTGAATATCTTTTTCCGGCGAAGTCAACCTTCTAGCCTTCCCAAGTGTGTGAATATCTTTTTCCGGCGAAGTCAACCTTCTAGCCTTCCAAAGTGTGTGAATGCCGTCTCGTCTCGTGCTGAAAAAAGTCGTCTCGTCTCGTCCGTCTCGTCGTCAACCAGCTCCAGAAATCACCGTGTTATATATCCTCTACTGCTGCCTGGCCTTGACCAATGGGGAAAACAGGGGGGGTTTCCCCTGTTGCCATTTCCTCCCCACTTGCCAACAGTTACATTGACAAGATGGAGAAGCTTTGGCTGATTTGATATGCGAGTTACAGGTTGTTTTCACAGACCCTTATCCTCGTTGCATGAACTTAATTTATACTTGAATTGGTACCTTTGAATTGTTTGTACAAAAATACCCGGTTTGAGTTATCTGTATCCCGACACAAGATATCCACCTTGACAGAAGCGCCAAGCTAGGTCACCTGTGAAAGGGCTGTATTACTTTGTGAGTTACAGGCAGCATTCGCTAGCCCTTATCCTCATGGAATGAGGGTGAAAACAGTGAATTGATGAAATTTATATATCTAATGAATGATGGGTGTGATTGAATTATTAAATTGTGAATGATCCCTGAAAAATAATACATTTTTGGTTATTAGTTATACACTTTATGAGGTATGAAATGTGAAGGTGAAGTTGTGAGTGAACTGTTGCTACTCCAATCTCGGACGTTTGTAGGACCCTCCTTCATATGGATCGTAGTTTCCCAGGGATCTGATTATGGGATTCATATGTGCTGCACTTTGAATGTAGAATTTGTCTCTTCTCTCCTTGAAAATTTCTGTCAGTGTCTTGCTGTTTGTCATGTTGTGAAGGTTATCCGTCCTTGTTCTTCTATCTACCCCGGTTATCAACCTTAGGATCATATTCTGTGTTGTCTGTAGTTTTGCAATGTGCGTCTTCGCTGCGTATCCCCACCCTACGCAGCCGTAGAGCATGATTGGCTGTATCACCGTCCTGTAAATTATGAGTTTGGTTTTCTGGCTTATTTGTTGTCCTTTTAGTATGGGGTATAGTTGTATGAGTACTGCCTTCGCTTTTTTGTTGGTTCTATGTGGTTTGCCCAAGTAAGCCTTCTGTCGATGTTGATCCCGAGGTATTTAGTTTGGTTTTTAAACGGTATTTCTTCCTGATAGAGAGTGAAGTTTTCCGGCGGTAGCAGTCTTTTTTTCGTCACAACCATTGCGGTAGATTTCTCAGTATTCACTTTGACTCTCCATTTTGAAAGCCATGTTTCTAACGTCTTCAAGTATCGTTGTGTCGCTAGTTATGCATAGTAGATATTTTTGTCTTTGGTGTATATCAACGTGTCGTCTGCAAATAGTCTTATGGTCATTTTTGGACTGGTTGGTACGTCCGCAACGTATACGTTGTACAAGAAGGGAGCCAGAACTGACCCTTGTGGTACCCTCGCCTTTATATTCCTTCTCTCCGACAGTGTGCCCTCTATGGAGACTTGAAATTTCCTATCTTTCAGGTAGTCATTGATTAGTTGTATGAGTCCTTGTGGGAAGTTGTATCTAATCATCTTGTGAATGAGTCCATAATGCCACACTCGATCAAACGCCTTTTCCACATCTAAAAATATGGCTATCATGTACTCTCGTCGGTTGAATACTTCCGTCGCGTCTTCAATGAAGTTGAGTAGGGGGTGAGTCGTTGAATGTTGTGCCTTGAAACCAAATTGTTCGTCGGGGATTATGTTGTTGTCATCTGTATGTTGTCTGTCTTTTTTGTATGAGTGTTTCAAAAAGTTTTCCAATCGTACTGAGTAGACTTATTGGTCTTCTGTTTTGAGGGAAGATTCCATTTTTACCTGGTTTAGTTATTGTGATAATTTTGGCCTTTTTCCAAGTATTTGGGAAGTATGCAAGTTTGAGGGCTGTATTCAGTATTTGGGTCAGATGAGCTATTGCAATTTGAGGTAGGTTTATTAACATTTCGTTCTTTATGCAGTCAAATCCCGGTGCCTTGTTTCGCTTAAGTGTTTTGATAGAGTTTTGAATTTCATGGTCTGTGATTGATTCTGGTGTTTCTGCTACTGGTCTGTCTATGTATTCGTTTACTGTTCTGACGACTCCTCTATTAAAAGCTTCCTCTTGGGTTGGATTTGGCGTGAATTGGTCTATTAATGTCTCTGCTATGGCTTCGGCTTTATCTTTACTAGTGTAGGCCATCCCCTGTCGGCCGTGGATTGCTGGCGTGCCTGTTTTTTTTGTTTTCCCTATGAGTAAATTTGTAATCTTCCATGTTTGTTGAAGATTTGTAGCCGTTTCTGTCACGAAAGTGGTCCAATTTGTTCTTCGGATTTGGTTAACTAATCTTCTTACTATGGCTTTAAGTCTGTTATAGTTGGTTCTTGCTTGCGGTGTCCTCATCCTTTGCCAGTCTCTTCGGGCTTCCCTTTTAAGGGCTAGTCTGTAGTTTAGTTCTGGGTTATCTATTCTCAGGTCTTGTCGTTTTTGCGAAGTCGTGGTATGAGTTTCGTAGGTTTCTTGGATTGTAGTCGTGAATATTTCTATCGCCGCGTCAACATCTTCCTCAGTTTCTATTCGTAAGTTTATTGGGATCACTTCTTGTAGTTCAGATTTATACATTGTCCAATCGGTCGTCTTTGTAGTCGGTTTGTGCCAGTTTGTGTGGTGGTCGATGTTGATGTCCCACTCGCAAAGTAGTGGATTGTGGTCTGAATCAAGCTCTTGTAGGACTGATACTGTCTCTGATGATATTTTTTGATTTGTTAGTATGATGTCGAGGATGTCCGGTCGATGAAGATGGTTTCCAGGGTAAAATGTTGGTGAATCTGGTGCAACTACATTGTATTCCGTCTCGTTGGAGTGTTCCTCTAAAATCCTTCCGTTCCTGTTTGTTGTCCGGCAGTTCCACAGTATATTTTTACTATTCAGATCCCCCCCTATTAGGTAGTCGTTAGTTACAGTAACTTGATCAAGGTCTCGTTTAAGTAGAGTCTTGTTCGGAGGGTTGTATACTGCCACAAAAGTAATAGGTCCCTTCTTCGTGTTTACGCCAACCGCCGTGGCCTCAAGGTTCTCCGTATCCTGTATGTCAGCTCTGTAGTGTGGAAGGTAGTTCTTGATTAGGACAGCTGTACCCCCTCCCCTTCCATGATCTCTGTCTGTCCGGTATATGTTGTATCCTGCGATATTTAGTCTTTTGTTAGGTTGTAAGTGAGTTTCAGAGATGAGGGCCAGGTCTATTCCGTATGTTTGGAGTAGCTCTTCAAATTCATGGGTCTGCTGTAGGATTCCGTTGGCATTCCATATGAGGATTCTGAGTTGAGTTTTATCTATTACTTGTGTTTTACTCGTCATTGGCACCAAAGTAAAAGTCAGTGGCTGCTTCAATTATTATCATAAGTTTGGACATTTTATCCTCTGCCTGTTTAATTCTTGATAGAAAAGTTTTTAGATGTTTAAGTAAACCACATATATTCATCTCTTTAAAGATTGTCAATATCTCTTTAAAGTCAGAAGGGGTCGTTTGTTCTTCTTCCTTCTGTTGTTGTGGGTCGTCCCGTCTGCTAAGTAGGGTGTCTCTGTATGATCGTGATGAACTGCTGAGTTTGGTTGGTGGCGTAGTTTTGCTTGGTAGTGGCAGGAAGTCAGTTTTTGTTGGTGTCAGTTTTTGTGTGGAGGTAGATATCTTTTCATTTTTTTTTCTGTCTTTGGTCGATCTTTTTCTCTATCATTTTCAGGTATTCGGGGCACTTGGAGTAGTTTGCGGTGTGGTCTCCTCCGCAGTTCACACACTTAGCAGGAGTTGTGGCGTCTTTCTTTTGGCAGTCAGAGGTCAGATGCGGCATCAGGCATTTGACGCATCTAGGGTTGTTTGCACAGTTGTTTTTGGAATGACCAAATTTTTGACATCTGTGACATTGCAAAATGTAGTTTTGTGTTTGCACGTAATGCTCTATTTTGATTCTGGTGTTGTTAATGTAGTTTTCCTGAAAGAGTTTGTAGTTTTAGTCAGTTCTTGTGAGAGTGCAAATGAAAATTGGTAGTAATTTGATATTATCTTGTGTGCTATTTTCTGTTTGTGATCTTGATGTAAATTGTCTGACGTCAGATGCTGTGTATCCCATTGTAAGTAGCTCCTCTTTTATCTCGTCGGTGGGCATGTTGGGTGGGAGCCCTTTGATGACAATTTTTAGGGGTTTGTCTCTCGGGAGCGTAAATGTATGGTACTGTTTTCCGGCTTGTTTGAGAAAGGTTTGGAGAGCCTTGAAGTCCTCTAGGGTTGAAGTTTGAATTTTGAGCCCGTCTTTTATGTAAAATATCTTGAAAGTTCCTGTCATATTTGTCTTCATCTTCTTTGAAATTTTGGAGTAGTTTGTCGTCCCTGATACGACAATAGGTGGTATTTTTTGTTTTTGAGTATTGGAGTTGTCGTCCCTCACGCTTTTGTTTGGTACTTCTATGATATCCATAGGCTCTTCTTGAACTGTCAGTACCTGATATTGGTTGGTCACTTTAATTGCTTTTGGTGGTTTATCCTCTTTAGCTTTAAAAAGTAATTTCCTTTTTAGAATAGTTGCTTCTGTGAATTCCCTGTCCTGCGTCTCATCGTCCGTCAGTTCCACATCAACGTCTTAATCATTTAGATCCCTAGACCAGTCCTGGGTTTGGTGTCTCTTTTGCTGCACACGTGTGTGTTCAGTAGGCTTGTCCATTTTTTAATTCGTTGTTGGCCCTAAAAGGGCCGACAACTGTTTAGTCTGTTTATATTTCTATGTATGTCTTTGTTTAGTCACTCTTACCAGGTTGTGGTCTGACCACTAGTAGAATGCTTACCCTTCAAGCGATGTATCAAATCTCGTCAGGAGTGAAGTCAACCTTCTAACTCCTATTTTACCTATCTCGCTGCCCAGGAGTGAAGTCCACCTTCTAACTCTTATTTTACCTATCTCCCTACCCAGGAGTGAAGTCAACCTTCTAACTCCGCTAACACTATCAATTGAATACGAGGAGTGAAGTCAACCTTCTAACTCAAAGTTAAAATTGATTCTCCCGTCCGTCTCGTGTGTCGGGAAAACAGGGGCTTCCTATTGGTGCGAGAAAACGTTAGAGACAGTGTCCATCACGCGAGCCAATAGCGAACGCTGGCGCTGTGTGCTGAGGTGGAGTCTTCACGGACGACTCAGAAAACATGGTGTAAGGGGTGGTCCAGGCAGTAGAGAGGGAGGGTGGCGCGGCCAATGCAAGTGCGTAGGAAAGATACTAGGGCCGACTGAACAGTGAGGCACATCAAGTTAGACTCTATTTAATATCAATAATGTGTTTATGAATGCCAGAGATGGGAGTGCAAGGTGTCGTCCTGCCTCCCTTACGTGTTCTCTGCTTCCGAGCCTACTTAGCGTTTGCTGTTTCAACGGTTTGATGGAGCCCGCGGTGAAGATGAAGAAAGGTGTTGGCGTCGGGGTCGGAAGAAGACCGCCGGATGAGGCGAGGAAGAACCCCGGCCCGGGAAGCGACCGACCCCGGGCAAGAAGAAGTTGGCGGCGAGCGGCGGGGGATCCGCCGTCAACGGCAGGCTTGTGCTGCCCGTCCTTTCTGGGGAAGTTGGAAGTTTCCGCTCGCGGGGACTGAAGGCTCCTCCGGTCAGAAAGGAGCTCGTGCCGGGTGGCAAGTGGTCCGCCACAAGCCCGAAGGCGGGAGCTTTAGTGGCAGCTGCCCCCTCGAGGGGCGACAAGCCGGAGGTAGCTGCTGAAGTCAGCGGGGCCGCTCCAATTCCCGGAGCCGAACGTGCCGCTGACCGAGGTGAGCTAGAGTCGCCCCCGGGTGACGAATCGGCCCTTATTAGGGCCAACAAATCGGCCCTTTCTAGGGCCAACAAATCGGCCCTTTCTAGGGCCAACAAGGCTGGCGTGACCCCCCAATTTACCGGGGAGGTGGGCGAAGACCACAGCCAAGCGGGTGAAGGTAGCGGGGCCCCTCAAATTACTGGAGGTGAGCATGCCGGTAGCCACACCCAGTCGGTGTCACCCTCGGGTGAAGTTTCGGCCCTTTTCAGGTCAAACAAATCGGCCAGCGTGACCTCGCCAACTACCGGCGGGGTGGGCGCAGATGGCCAAGGTGAAGCCAGCGGGGCCCCTCCAGCTACCGGAGGCGCGCGTGCCGCTGGCAGATCCGCCGGGCCTTCCAGCACTGCACCCTCGGGCCTCGACTTGAAGGACAGTGCTGGCCCCCTTCAAAGCGTCGGCAGTAATGCCGATGCGGGCGAGCCCAGCGGGCCCCCTCCGACTACAGGAGGTGAGCGTGCCGCTGATGGCCAAAAAGTGCTAGAGGCCCTTTTTAGGGCCAACAGCCCGGAAACCGGGGAGGATGGCGAAAGCTCCCGCCAGCACGATGGGTGGAAACCTAACGGTGCCAACGCAAGCCCTGACCAGGGGAGCCTAGCCGTCCTCCGCCAGTAAAGACCGCTGCAAGCGGCACCGACGCAAGCGCTAACGCAAGGGTCTCAAAAACCCGCGTCAACTCCGACACCTCCCGCCAAGGGATGTCGGTAGGTGTGAAACGCCCGGCTGAATTTTCTTCAGATTCGGAAGACCGGGTCGCACGCTTCGCGCGTTTTGACGGCTCGTGCGAATCCGTGGACGTGGAGGGACTGTCTTCAGGACCAGACCTCCCGTTGATGCGTGATGAGTCGAGCCAGGGGTCCGATGATGAGTCTGAAGGATTTCGGACCGTAAGATCCCGCCGAAGGGGGAAGGCCGGCAACACCAGGAAGCTGCTGGGGGGCAACCCTAACCATTTAGGCGGCAGCTCTGGTGATGAGAGCGAGGCTAGTGGTGGCCCGGGCCAGGGTGCGCCAGCGCTGGGTAAAGGTGGGAAGCGGCGGAAACCTGCGGGTAACAACGCAAGCCGTGTCTCACCCCAGCCTGGTACTAGTGGCTCTGGGCCGGCTGGCAAAGCGAAGGGGAAGATCCCTCCCATCATATTGTGCGATGTGGAGGGCTACTCCAAGTCTTCGAGGGCCATCCGGTCCAAGGTTTGAGAGCCTGTGGAGGCGGTCAGGCAGCCGGGGGACCGAGTGCGCCTCCAGTGCGGGTCGGAGGAGGATTACCGCGCCCTCCAGAAGTTTTTGCTGAGCTTGGGGATCCAGCATTTGTCCTACGAGCTGGGACGGGAGCGACTGGTCAGGGTCGTGGTGAAGGGACTCCTGACACGGACAAACCCTGACGACATCCAGGAGGAGCTAGTGGAGATGGGTTTCCCCGTGAAATCCATCACACAGATGCCCTCCAAATGGAAGCGGGATCAGAAGACCGGAGAAAGGCAGCGGTTGCCGAACTTCGTTGTCTCTCTGACGCCCAGAGAGCACACCGCAAGGCTGTATTCCATATCAGTCCTGTGCGGGCTCTGCGTCAGGGTGGAGAAGTACAAGTCTCCAGGCGGCCCGGTTCAGTGCAAGAACTGTTTCCGGTTTGGTCATGTGCGGAGGGATTGCCGCGCTAACCCTTGGTGTGGGTTCTGTGGTGGTGACCACGAGAGGGGCGGGTGCCCGGAGGAGAGACGATCTCCCCCGAAGTGCCTGCACTGCTCAGGAGCTCATTCCTCGGCATGGCGGGGCTGTCCCATGTACAAGTCCTTGCGGGCGGCAGGGAATGTGCGGGTCTCCAAGCCTCAAGAAGGGAGGACGGATGGGCTAAGTGAAGGCCAGAAGCCCTCGGGCACGTTGCGGGACGGAGGGCGAAAGTTACTCCAGCTCCAACACCAAAGCCACTGGTACAATCGTTCGCCAGTGTGCTGTCAAAGAGAGATACCCCTCCACCTCAGGCCGAGGCACCTGCCGAAGCCAGCAAACCTGAACCGTGGAATCCAGTTATACCCCTTTGGTCGAGGGCCCGCCCGAGACCGCTCCTCTCCCTATCCCAACCCACACTGCCATCCTACACCCTTCCAACCCTTTCCTTCCACTCCCAACTCCCACCCTTGTCACCCCTGTAACCCCCACACCCGAGGATGATGCTGCAAAGCTCAAAAATTGCATTGAGCTACTCAAGGGTATTCCGGGACTGGACCCATGGGACTTTTCATCGAGTCTCTTGAGGAAGGTCCAGGAGTCTCAGAGGAGTAACCGTGGCCACCTGGTCATGGAGCACATCATCCTCTACCTGGTCTCTCATGGCAGTGCACCCGAATAGAGGACCACCAGTGCTGAAGGAGCTCACGGTCGCACTCTGGAACGCCAACGGAGTCGCGGGGAAGAAGGCTGAGCTTGAAAGTTTTTAGCAAAGCATCGTGTCGATGTAATGCTGCTGGGAGAAACCCACTTGCGCTCCGAATTGAGGTTCTCGTTAGCAGAGTTTATCTGCCATCGTAGTGACCGAGCGGGGGATGTGGGAAGGGCGGGACGGCGGTTCTGGTCCGAAGGGGCCTTGACCACCACGTCGTCTCACTTCCTCCCCTCCAACACATGGAAGCAACGGCTATCCAACTGGTGACCTCGACTGGCCCAGTGCGTCTGATTTCCATCTACTTCCCTCCCTACCACCGGTTCGATCAGGCTACGAGGGCTGACATGGAGGTGCTGCTTCGAGGTACCACGCCTGTTTTAATCGGTGGTGACTTCAACGCTAAGCACCCTTCATGGGGCTCTAGGATTATGTGCGCTCGCGGCGGATTGCTCCGCGACGTCATAGATCTACACGGCTTGGTGGCTGCCGGGCCTCCGACCTCTACCCACTTCCCTTCAATCCCGGCTATCTCCCGGACGTCCTAGACTTCGTTGTCTCCAGAGGGATCAGAAGGCGGTTAGTGCTGAAGTCTCTAGCTGAGCTAGACTCGGATCACAACCCCGTTCTCGTGAACCTGGGACGCGCGGTGTCCTTCATAGACCCCCCCGAAAAACCCGACCTAAAGCGCACTGACTGGGACAGGTTTACGAATTTGTTGAGAGAGAGGTTGGGACCCACCCCTACCTTTCGAACAGCAGCAGAAATCGATCGCGGTGCGGAGTTCATAACTTCCGCCATCAAGGGGTCGCTCTAAGCTTCGACGCCGAGGCACCGTCCTAAGAGGGCGCCACAGGCTTCTTTGCCCGATTCTATCCTCAGGCACGTCCGGGAGAAAAATCGGCTGAGGAAGGCTTGGCAAATCTCGAGGGACCCGGTAGACAAGGCCAACTGGAGCCGCAAAGTCCATGCGGTTCGGGAGATGGTCCGAGAATACCGGAACAGTGTCTGGGAGGACAAGATTGAGAGCCTGTGCGTGCAGGACAGGTCCTTGTGGCAAATGACGAGGAACTTGATGCGGGTCCCCGCACCAAGGCCGCCTATTGTGAGTCGCAACGGGGTGGCCAACTCCGACCAGGAGAAGGCCGATGCTCTCGCTGAGCACTTAGATGCGCAATTTGTACCGACTGACAACCCGTCAGACCCGGTGCAGGTTGCGCACGTGGCGCTGGTCATCAGTGCGGTCTCGTACAGACCCTTGGATAAACCCGAACCCACGGAGGTGACAGAAATGTCACGGGCGATAGCCGCTCTAAGACAAAACAAGCCCCCCGGATCCGACGGTATCAGTAACGCGGTCCTCAGAAAGCTGCCCTTGGTGGCGATTAACTTCCTTGTGGAGTTATTCAACGCCGTCCTGTTCCTGAGTCACTTCCCCGAGCTTTGGAAGCATGCCAACGTCCTCTGCTTTCATAAACCGGGTAAGGACCCGGCCCTAGCTTCGTCCTACCGACCGATCAGCTTGCTCGACTGTCTGGGCAAGTTGTTCGAGAGACTAATACTGACGAGACTGACCCGACATGTTCGCGAGGGGGGCATCTTGGTGGACGAGCAGTTCGGCTTTCGGGCGGGACACGCTACGTCTCATCAACTTGTCCGGCTCGTGGAACAGGTTACGAGGAACTTCAACATCAACAGACTGACTGGTGCTGTCTTTCTTGACGTGGCAAAGGCCTTCGACCGTGTTTGGCACGAGGGTCCCCTTTTCAAACTCCTCTCCCTGAACCTGCCCTTCTACCTAGTTAAGGTTGTTCAATCTTATCTTTCCCATCGCACCTTTTCCACTACCTTTGGGAACGCCACCTCCCAAGTCAGAAGCATCCGGGCTGGAGTGCCGTAGGGTTCCATGGTGGGCCCGCTGCTCTTCAGTCTCTATGTGAACGACATTCCAAAATCCCCAGGCACCGAGTTGGCTCTGTATGCGGACGACACGGCTCTAGTAGCGGAGTCGTGGCTAGGGCAGCTGGTGGAGAGGCGACTCCAGACGCACCTGACGCAGTTGGAGGGTGGCTGACAACCTGGAGAACAAGTATTAACGTGGAGAAGAGCACTGCAATTCTCATCACATGGAAAAGAAAGTACTACAGGCCGGCCCCACTCCAGCTGTTCGGAGAACAGATCAGATGGGCGGACAGTGTTAAGTACCTGGGACTTACGCTGGACACAAAACTGACCTGGAGACGACACTGCAACGAAAGACTCAACAAGACGAGGCAAAGGCTGGGAGTCCTAGGCCCACTGCTTAACAGGCGTAGCGCCCTGTCTACAAGGAACGGTCTGATGCTGTACAAGCAGCTGCTCAGGCCGATCCTCGATTATGCGTGTCCCGCTTGGGGTCACCTGGCGGACACGTATATGAGGAGGATGCAGGCGTTCCAGAGCGTATGTCTGAGGATCATTGTGGGCGCACCTTGGTATGTCCGGAATGAGACTCTTCATCGCGACCTGGATATGCCTACCATCAAGGACCATTTCCGGAAACTGGCGCAGTCCTTCTACGCCAGACTTCCCGGTGCCACCAATCCTCTTATCCAGGGGCTTGGGAACTACGTCATCGACCCTGGTGGGTGTCATCGACGTCCCAAAGCCCTGCTCGGATAAGCGAGATGTGTCAACAGTGGTTTGGGAGGCTCTCACCCAGCCCCCCATAGAGTAGTGTCTCCGCACGTAACTCTAAAAACCCTTAGTCGGTTTCTCAAATTCTTATCCCCCCCTTTTTTACCCCCAATATTACTAATATTATGTAATCTCTGTTTCTTTGTTTCAGAACTTCACGAAACACGACAACCCGTTTTTTAATTTTTGCGAACCACACGGTGTGACCAATTGGTCGGTACGTGTTGGAACCTGCTCTCGTGCTCCCCTTCTGGAAGCATCGGAGCATGCCTTTTGTCTGTCTGTCTGTCTGTCTGTCTATGAATGCTTGCCTTACTGAAATTATAATAATAAAAAAAAATTCCCTCCATAGATCAACTAGCTATCAAATGAGGCCTTCACACTACATGGTGGTTAAGCTGTGGTAAATCAATTAAAAACACCCCACTGTTTGAACTAAAAACAAAATTTAAAATCAAATATGTTTATCGGTTTCTAATGACCTTCCTATTGAAGTTCTTCTATTTGCCTTCTTGCATCTAATTTGCAATGCACTAAATGATTGTCTTATCTAGTACTTCAGTGGACTAAATGAGCCATAATTATTGTAAAATCAAACTATTCACAAAGTAGGCCCAAACAGACCACAGTGACTAACTGGATAAAGGTAGAAAGCCAATCAATCAAAGCCTATATATTGCCAGAAAATGGTGACAGATATCCTTGGGCTTTCAGGGATGTCTCATCATTGATGATAACGCTCAGCCTATTATTTGTACTTTCATTTAAAATTCTTCCTTTTTTGTGTAGTTTTCTTGATGAAATTTTTACAGCTGGGAATAATATTTCTTTGAAGTCAAAATGTATGATTGTTGTATCTTCTTTTTTTAAGTCTGTTTTCTTATTAACCTTTATACTGCAGTGTTATGGAATCCACTGGAGATGTTTATTATTATGTAGACCTTAATTTGTTTTATGACCTGATGGATGCTAACAAAATTTAGTCATGGGCGTAGACTATTGGTCACATATTTTTTATGAACAGAAATTTCTATCTCTTTTACAACCCAAAAAACTTTAAGCAAGTTTGCTCATGTACCATAGTGTCTCACAAAAATTAACAAGATTCTTTGTTAAAGGATTTTCATTTATACTTAGCATTTCAAATTGAGAAGATTTTAGGAAAATCTAATCCAACATAGTACAACGAAAATATTTTTTATTTACACAATAATAACTAAACTATGCATATAACGTTGTGGAAAAGGTTTTCTCTAATCCAATTCCCATATAAACCACAGGCAGTAATATATATCATTATAATGTTGAGTCTCCACTAATGTGCTTTCTTTGCATACTTGCTGTAACGCTTCATCGCTGCTATCCTTATTGGATCCTTTTCATTGGGAAAATTTTTAGTTTTGCCACACATAATTCCATTAAATGCTCTTGCACCAAAAGTGAATAACCAAACGGCGAACCAACCTGATAAATAAATCATTCAGCGAAGACATATGAATTTGACAGTTTGTAAGAGGAGTTCTTAGTTTTCCTTTCAAAAAGTTGTAAATGAATTGGCCGACACCCCTATGGTGGCATATCTGTGGGAGAATATGAAAAATCTAGAGCTACACATCACAAGTGTAGAGGTCAATTCACTAGAGGGATACATGAGTGACTGTTTGTTGTGACACCCACAACCAGGACGGAAGCGTGTGTAAAGAACAACCATGGGATCACAAGAGAAAACATAGTTTTATTTAAATTTGGTTAATTACAAAGGTAGTGTAGATACATAGTATAGTCCAAAAGAAAGGCATAGAGAGCCTACGATTAGTCTGGCAAAACTTTGACTTTAGCCATCACAAAATAAATAATGTTTACTGTCCTCACAGGGGAAATTATTGGAGCGCAAATTCTGACGTCTAAATTTAAACTCGCCGCCGAAAGGCGCATATAACTCCAAAAACCAAGATGGCCGACATTTAGTTATGAATACCAATGACTTTAAACAAAATATATAATATATAGAACCCATAAAAATTAACTTTTGATACCTAAAAATATATATAATATAGTGGTTAAATATCTTACAAATAAACCCCAAAAATAGCCGTTAAATCCTAATCCTGAGTAACAACGCATAATCTAATAATACAATATAGAATAAAATTCATAGAATGAGTTTCGTAAACAACCGTTACACCCATACATCTTAGTGAGAAAACCTCATCAGAGACAAATGAATATATAATAAACTTCGTGGCTAAAGCGAGCATTGTATATTCTCTAATACCCTCTGAAACCTAAGAAAATATCAAGGCAACCGCTTAGTTACTCTAAGTTAAGATAAGGGCGCGCCACTAGTACAAAAGAAGTACTGAAGTCAATCAAGACTTCCCCTTGAAAACTAATATAATAAACTTGCGGTTCACCCGCGTTAAGCCCAAATTATAAATCATAGTAACATTAAAAGCCCAAACAGTAATTTTGAATAAGTATCCCCCCCATTTAAACCAGAACTGAATTTTGAAGAATATTCCCAAACATTAGTTTTATACCGGCGCCCTCACTTTGTATAAGCCAGTGGTACAATGAGTGCTGCTCTAAACAACACCAGCTATTTTATAGTACACACAGTCCACACATGTTCTCAGAAGAGGGGGGAAAGAAGGGTGGATACAACGAGCAAAGGAAGGGAGAAAACTAGCGCTCTGGAAGCGTAGCGGACAGTCCAGTATTTACTCAAAGAAGGGAGAACACTCGAGAAGCGGAGACGGAAATTGGCTTAGTCAAGTTGAATTATAGTTTGTTGTGAGCCGAAGCCAGGATGACGAGCGAGGCGTCGACCAGCGTCTCGTTTCAGTCTTATTCATTGAAGCCATGGGAGAGGTTGTTTTGGTGCGTGAGTTAGTGTTCCATCAGACGGAGAGAAGCCACGCCAGCCTTGGCCTATGCCGGCCGACACCCCTATGGTGGCATATCTGTGGGAGAATATGAAAAATACTAGAGCTACACATCACAAGTGTAGAGGTCAATTCACTAGAGGGATACATGAGTGACTGTTTGTGTTTACAGTACTCCCTTCTGGCAATTAGGTCATTCTCTGGTAATCTTTCTTCAGAAGTGAGATGTGCGACACATGTATTACAACAAAATCTATGTTTAATATGTTTAACTACATAGCCTGCAACCCATGCTGGAACACACATGTACTCATAAATCACTTCTTCCAGTACAATATTTGGTTCAGGTAAATTGACAGCCTCACTCTCAATTACACCCTGTACTATAAAATCTGTCAGTGTATTCAAAGCTCTATTGTTATCATCTGCCTCACAGTTAAATCCCACAGAATGCAAGGCCATAAAATTATTAACCAATAATGACTTAAAAGAAAATTGAAACGATGTACATGTTGGGTTAATTTGTCTAGCACCGTGAGACCTAATACAACCGAAAAAATTATCTAATGGATCCTGATTTAGGTTCCTCGTGGCCATAAACTTCAGGTTTGTGAGTGTATTCATTAATTTCCAAACACTTATGATGCCTTTGATGGTGAACTGCCAGTTTTTCAAAGAGATAACATTACCTTTTGAATTGGTTCTTTCCTCACAAAATTCCATCGATCGTAGTGTTGTCATTGCCTTATCTCAGAACTGCAAATGTGAGGAATCTTAAGAAAAAGCTGTACGTAAGGGTTTACCATCTCTGCTCACTAACGAGGTGCCATTGACACTATCAAACAACTCACCAAAAAAAAAAAGGAGCAAATCTGTAGTGTCCGTTGCTTCTGCATCCATGTAAGGACGCCCACAGAGGCTGTTACATAAGAATCCATGGACACTATACTTACAGAGTTTTGAATGTTAAAATAAACCTCTTTAAAATGAAAAAGGAAATTTTGTGTCAGTAATGAAGAAGTGTAGCTTGAAAAGGAATATACTAGGTCAATGTGAAAGAAACATGTTATGTTGGTTTGGACATGGAAGAGAGTGTGGATATAAAGGAAGGGTAGGTCATGCAAGACTTGGTTAAAGGTTTTAGACGAATGTGTGAAGAAGAGTTTAAAGAATAAAATAGCTTGTATGACTCGGTGTATAGATGTTATTGAAGCAAAGGAAGTATGGAAGGATATGAAAGTGTGGAGAAAGTTAGTGAAGATGGATTAAGTCCGGTTTTACTTATAGCTATATGCACAATCTTTTTGCCTACCCTGCAAGGGAACATCGTGATAAGGTATATATTTATAAAATATTTACAATCTTTTTCAATATTAATCCAGCTAACAAGTGAAAGCTCTGAAACTTAAGATCTAAGTTTGTTGATTTGACTGCCTTGTGCTATAAAAATGAAAATTTGGTATGCTTAGATAGTAATATAACAAAAACAGAAAGCTTGCACGGCTTTATCTACAAGAACATTAATAAAAGTAAATCAAGGATAAATACACTTACGTCTTTCAGCAATTTGTCTCATTGCTGTGGCAGCATGGTGACTGAACACCTGGGCAGCACCACTTACTTTCATCTTTTTATACACTTCCTGTCCACACTAGACCTTGATAGTTTTGGGCAGGAACGGAATCTATGGGGTCGTTGTTGATCTAACTCAAAAAGTTGCTCAACGTAGCTCCATTTTGCTACCTTTTTCACTTGATCCTCCACAAAATGAATGTCATATTTTAACATATTATTCCGTATGCCTTTAAGAAGGTGTGGAGGATCATACAGAGGAATTACTTCCCAACCATCTATCAAAAAGCCATTAAAGCGGCATTCTCGCTCGTTTCTTAGACAATCTGCCTTTGTGTCCCGCAGTAGTGAGTTTATTGCAATAACATTGGTTGTACCCTGGTCGCAAATTGTTGCCATCACTCTTAAGCCTGTGGAGTGAAGTGCTCTAACTACTTCTCTTATGGCATATACTAACTCGAGAGTGCTAGTAGTTTCCTTACAAAACATAAAAGCAACAGGTTGTTTCCATTTCTTGGTTAGCCCGCGAGCCATGAATACCAAAACATGGTCCGCAAAGTTCTTTGTCCTCCTATGCCCATAATCCTCAAAGCCATTAATTACATCGGCAAAATATTGGAAAAAATAATTACTAAGCGACTTATATGGTATTTAGAATCCCGCAATCTGCTATCTAATATTCAATGTGGTTTTCGCCGTAACCGATCCACGGTGGATCACCTTGTCTGTCTAGAGACGGCTATTCGTGACGCTTTTCTCCATAAGCAGCATCTTCTGGCAGTCTTCTTCGATCTAGAGAAAGCGTACGATACCACCTGGCGGTACGGCATTTTGAAAAGACTTTTTAATTGGGATTTCGAGGAAACCTTCCTTCTTTTATATCTAATTTTGTCAGATAGACACTTCCGGGTAAGGATAAATAACACCTTATCCGAGGATTTTATTCAAGAAAATGGGGTGCCTCAGGGTAGTATTCTGAGCTGTACGTTGTTCGCTATCGCGATAAATAGTATTGTGGACGACGTGCGCTCACCTGTTCGTTCATGCCTCTTTGTGGATGACTACGCAATTTATTGCAGTTCGTCAAGTCTCCACAGGGTTGAACGACAGATACAACTGAGTGTTAACAATCTTTGGTCGTGGGCATCGCGTAATGGCTTTTGCTTCTCTGCAGCCAAAACGACGGTTGTCCACTTCCATAGATTACGCGGAATACAGCCAGCCCCCAATATTTTAATGAACCACGCCGTTCTACCAGTCTCAGAAACCGTAAAGTTTCTGGACTTTTATTTGATTTTAAATTAACTTGGATCCCCCACATCAAAGACCTGAAAGCGAGGTGTATCAAAGCATTGAATTTGCTCAAAGTAGTTAGCGGTCGGTCCTGGGGTGCTGATAGGGAAACCTTGATGCACCTCTATAGGACCTTGGTCAGATCTAAACTAGATTACGGCAGTTTTGTATATGGCTCAGCTAGACCCTCGGCGTTAAAGATGCTAGATAGTGTCCACCATGCTGGCATTCGACTGGCTACTGGTGCCTTTCGTACCAGTCCAGTCGTCAGCATCTGTGCCGACGCCGGTGAGCCCCCTCTTTCTTACCGGCGGTCCTATCTTCTGGCATCTTACGTGTCGAAACTTCATTGCATGGCGCAGCATGTTGCCTATCGTCCTGTGTTTCATCCCCCTAACCCTGTCTTGTATGAAACCAAATGGCGTAGTACAAGGGCGGTTGGGATCAGGATGCTATCGGTTTTCGACACGTGTGGGATAATCTTGCCAAAGGCTATCCCCACATCCCCAGGTCGAGTTTCTCCCTGGAAGATACGCCTACCTCAATGCCATTTTGACCTTGCCAAGTTCCCTAAAGCGACCACCCCAAACTTTTTATACGAGAGGACCTTTAATGAGCTCCTCGCAACCCGCTTTCGGGGTTTTAAACGCATTTACACGGATGGCTCAAAATGCGGGGCCTCTGTGGGATCCGTCTTTGTTGTGGAAGGATCCAATTTTAAATTTGCTTTACCTGGTGAATCCAGTGTTTTTACGGCTGAACTATATGCCATTTTTAAATCGTTATGTTTTGAATATCGTAAGTGTCACCGGTCCGTTCTCATCTGCACGGATTCCATGAGTGCTCTGTTGGCATTGTCCACTCTCTACTCGTGGAATCCTCTCGTGCAGATGATTCACGAACAAATTTTAAAAATTGATTCAATAAGCACCCGGCTCGCCTTTTGCTGGATTCCTGGTCACGCCGGTCTTTCAGGAAATGAAACTGGCTGACCAGGCGGCCAAGGAGGCAACACGCTTGCCTCCTGAGGCGAGTCTGGGTGTCATGTTTTTAGACCTCAGGGGTTGTGTTCGGCGTGGGGTCTTACGCACCTGGCACGAGCAGTGGGTCTCGACCCCTGCTCAGAACAAGCTGCGGTCCATCAGGGACGGTGTGTCGCGATGGCCCTCTTCTTTGCGAAAGTCTAGAAGAGAGGAGGTCATCGTGACGAGACTCCGCGTCGGGCATACTTCATTGACCATAGTTTTTTACTAAGATGGTATCCACCTCCACTGTGTGAGTTTTGTGATACTCCCCTTAGTGTGCATCACATTTTGGTGGAGTGTCGCAAACTAGCCCCTAGACGTCTGCTCTTGATTTTAAAGGTGACCTTCGTTTTTTACTACGCGACAGCGCTGAAGGAGTTATTTGTTTACTCAATTTTATACGCCAGGCGAATCTTTTTAGTGCCATTTGAGTCACTTTTATAAAGTGGCTCATCTGGATTTTATCTCATATTGAGACCTTTTTAACATTCTAGTATACTTTAATGTGTTTGTTTTGTCGTTTTATCCATTTTAACAAACTTTAATAAAATGATTATTTTAACATGTTAGTTTTGTCTTTTTAACTAATATATTGTTTTAATATGTTTGTTTTGTTTTTTATTAGAGTGATACACCTGTGGTTTTTTTTTATCAGGTGCTTCACTCAATTGTACTTTGAGCCCATTTGAGTACTGCTATGGAGTGCCTCAAATGGTTTTTTTTTCTCATATTGAGAACCATTCCTTTTATATTGTATTTTTATATTGTCTCTTCACCTTTTTATATAAACAGGTGAATATTCTGTCTCTCTCCTATGGAGATTTTACTGTGTACATATATAATGCTAAGGCCTTAATGACCTCATTGTGTCGATGGGCCTCTAAACACAAATAATAATAATAATAATAATTACATCGGCCGCCTCATTCCACTGAATATTGGGTGCCACACTCATTTAGTCAAAAATAAGGGTACAATATCTTTCCGATGGCTTCAATGCTTTAACTGTGTTTTTTGGGTGTTTAAATATACTTGTATTTATACCTGGAGAGAATAGAACTTTTGCCAGGAGATCGATGAGAACCTTTCTCGTTGGCAAATTGAAGATTTTGGAGAGGAGACGATACCCCTTTCCACTTTGTTTGTAAAGCGATAAAGCCAAAATCTTATCTTGAAGTTGAAATCTTCGGCCTTTTGGTTTGTATTTAGATGTTTGTATCTGAGACACTATAAACCTACAAGCCACAGGATTAAGGTTGATGTTTTTATAGAAGTTGTGTTCAGAAAAAGAGTTTGCTTCTTGAAGTCGTTTTCGAAACAACGATTTTTTAGTGGTGTTTTTGCCAATCTTTTGAAGTACCTTGCATGGCCATAGAGAGTTTGTGCTTTTGGGGTCAAATTTTCTGATCTGCCTATTTTGACCTCAGCCAAAAGAGGATGACGGAACTTTTTTAGGATCCCTCTTCTGTGTTTGGGAGCTGGGAAAAAAAGGAATAATTAATATTTTATTAGGCCCTATGATTTTTCTTATGACAGTTTTAGGACTTATTTATTTTTTCTAGTTATTTTACAAGCAATATTTAAAAAAATAAACATCGGAAATTCTTTAGGAGAAAGTCACAGTAGGTCTAAATATTTACATTGCCTGGAAAAATTCTGCTCCAACTTAGTGTGTTAGCCCTTTTACTGTCAAAATGTATCCCAAAAAAAGTATCAGAGTTAAATGTAAAAAAAAAACTAAAAATGGTTGAGTAAAATTGATAATAGTTTGCTGAGCACTGAGCAGAGGCATCATTAACCTAAGTGTTTAATATATCTCTAAAATAATTAAAGTTTAAGATAGTTCCACTATTTTTAAGTTTGACAGTAATTTAACTTACTTAAACTAGAGTTCTCTCTCCTGGATGTATGCAATCTCCTAGGTGTAGTGGCAAGGGGTACCAATGAAGTCAAATGAGTAGACATAGGTCCTTCACTAATACTTTTGGTACCAGGTGAGTGTGCTAAAATAAAACAAATATCTTATTTTGTGGGTAATTCAATTATGTGTACAATACAAATTGATCACAGTTAAAAATTATGAGACATTATAAACACAAGATAAATAACAGCACAGCTAAAATATAAATAATGACTAAACCCTCATCTCAAAAACTAAGGATATTTGGTGTTGCTCTTTTCCGGCTATAGCCTACACAGGCCACGGTTGCTTGGTTGTCCAACTCCACAAATTCAAACCATTGTGTACTTTGCAAATATGATTCTACTATTCATTCAGAATACCATCTAATTCAATGTAGAAATTGAAAGGGTGATTTATTTTATTTGATGATGGAATGCAAGATGGCAAATAACAAAGAGCCAAACAATTTAACAAAACCTTCCAGCAAATGTTATCAATATCCTAAAAACAAATATAGAACACTTGGTCTCAAAAATATGTTAAACGTATATGACTAACTTTTGGTTGGAGTGAATAGGCCTACCATCATATTCTATGCAAAAGTAGATATAACCAAATTAACTTTAGTAGGCCCTAATGTGCAATTAATATGGTACCTTTTTGAATCAGCTCCAGGTCTGTACAAGTAGCACTAGTAGATGGTGTATTGTCATTATGCCTAAAAGGCTCTAAATTGTTCCCCTGTTTGCATGATTCAGCTGTAAAAAATAAAGTGTATACTGTAATAAATAAAATAAGTTATTTTGTAATAAATATATCACACATTTCTTATACTAATATATGTATAACCTATATTCAATTAAAATAAGCAGTTTTACAATAATTTTGGCCAATGTTGCATAAAGTCTCAACTTGCTATAAATTTAATCTAATTTCAGCCTTTTAATTTGTGTGTGTGATGTATAATTTATAAATTATAAACTAATAATAGGGACAAGTTATTTGTGCTGCCTTTTATGCTGGGATCACAATCAACTTAATATTCACTTAACTTTGACATATCGTGGATAACGTAAAGGTTCTACTCATGTTTTTAAATGGAAGCCTTCACAATGCAGTTAACATAACACTCATGTTGTCAAGGTGAGAAAGTTCACAGTAAGTGGACATTAAAGAAGGGTACCGGGTGTTCTAGCGAGCCAATCATGTTGTGAGCCATGTCAACAAGGATGTTTAGTAGTTGCTCCATTGGTAGTGGTTTTGTTTGTTAATGAACTGCAGGCAAAAACTTAGGTATAGCTTGTTGTCATCTCACAAACTCTAAATATGATAACTTGTTTGTGACACTTTATTTTGTATAGGTATCCAGTAAATTTACATTGCATGCAGGGCTGTGGAGTCGGAGTCGTAGGCAATTTTGGGTGGAGTCAAGAGTCGGAGCCGGACAGTGGAAAAATAGAAGGGTTGGAGTCAACGATTTAGCCTACCAACTCCGCAGCCCTTATTTCAAGTACACACTTAAGTCTAATTAGTTCCTAAATGCTTGGGTTTAATTATAGTGAACTTTTTTTTTGTTTTTCGAACAGCCCAAATCTATTTTCTGTGTTTTGCTCGGGTTTTACGTTACGTTGATCCCGACCGACCACACACCAGTTCCATTAAATTAAGTGACTGTTACGTTACATGAATGAAATAAGATAGCCGTGAGCCTGGCATTAAAAAGCATTTATCGTTGACCTTTTATAAAATATGTCTACACATTTGGCAATATGTGAAGCATAAAATGGGCCTGTATATTTTAATAAATCAACAAGTTGTGAAGATTAATTATTATATCTTTGTAGGTTCCTCCTATGGTACTAAATAGACTACAATATAATTAAACTCAAATATAAACAGTTTTTACCTCCTTTAAAAAGATCTAGGTCAGCACAGGTTATAAGAGCTGATGGTGGACTTAATGCAAGATCCAAGTTTTCCTTTGCCTTTGATTGAACTGGAATCCCCCCTTCGGGCGGGGTTTAGAATATTTCCCGCAGTAACCCCTGCTTGTCGTAAGAGGCGACTAAAAGGGGAGGCATCTGTGCAGTATGTACCTCGTGCAGGACAACCCTATCCTACATCTTTCCTTTCACTTTCTTTTTCTTTCCCTCTTTTCCTTCTCTTTCTATTTTCCTTCTTCCACCTTCTCTTTCCTTACTTCTTCCTTCCTTCTTTATTCCTTCCCCTGCCGTTAAATCCTGCACAGAGACCCTTTGGCCCCTTTGTTGACGACCTTGGCATCTAACACGGCTCTTCTCGGGTTAATTTGGATACCCCCGCTTTTAGCTCCTGAGTGAAAATGCGCGGTTGTAATATCTTGGGGAAAGGGCTTGGGATGACAACGGGGACCCTACCTTGAGAAAAGACCGGTTCGTTCA